>JBBPUI010000010.1:46807-80808 GCA_038094615.1 Heimioporus aff. retisporus | reverse complement strand
CTACCACCTGCACCTCCAAGGGAAATGGTCACGATCTTCCCTTGAGATTGGCAGTACTCGATGTCGGCTGCCAAGGCAGAACAGTTGGCAAGATCGGTCCCAGGAAAAGTGGCATTATCTGTCGGGTTGCATGTCTTATCCAACAGTGAGCTAAGGACCACGGATTGGAGAACGACGCATACATTCGCGAGATTCAGCACGGGCATTCCGCCGGTGCCGAAGAACGTGTTCACAAATGCGACAGGCAAAGCGTCTATGGCATTGTCCTCGAATTCCTCGAATGAGCACCTTTCCCGTAAACCTCGCGAGCGCAACATACCTTGCAGTAGAATGATATCGGCTGTTGATAGTAAGCGGTATTACTGCTTGTTGCACCGTAGGAGTTCTGACCCCAGTATCTATGCCAAGATGTCAATAGTGGCTGATCAGAAGGATGTCAGCCTCACACCGCGACCTACGTGGAATGCGGGTTAAAAATACAAACAAACCATTCAAGGAGGACGCACGTTGTCATAATATGAATTGTCATATGCAAGGACATCGCGAAGATGTAGGGATGCCAATACAAAAATCGTGAGGGTGGGGAGGAATGCCATGATGTCGAACAACGAAGGAGTCTTCCCGTCCAGTCATGACCATCGAGTTATTATACTGCCCAGGAGAGTCAGCTGGGAGGCGGGACGTGCATCCACACTTGCATCGAGCCGCGCCATGTGGATGTATATCGCAGCCGCATAGTTAATACGGTACGATCACCGAGGATTCCTAGTTTGATGCAACTCGGAGACGCACGCCAATGTTTGCTGGCCATAGTTATACCAGGACAGGGAAAAGCAGGTCAACAGACTCTGGAAACGGTGGCGAGGGCATGTGCACATGGCACTCACCTGACAAAATGGTGAAACTGTGCTCGTATCTTTGGCTAGTCTCATGTGTTGAGTCGTGCGACCCTCCAAATCAGTTCATCAATGTACATCACGTGGAATTTATCGCGACTGTCCACATTGCCCGATATCGCGCCAGAGCATAGTAGCTCGCACTTATTAGGCGAAATTCCAGGGAGAAGCATCGCTGGTGATCCCGTACGTTAGTAAAGAGATATCTATATAAAAGGTGTAATACAGCTATCGACGGCCAGAGATAACGAGGGAGGGTCATGCTAGGCTGATAGTGCCCCTGAGTCTTCACTCTCACCATCTGCAGAAACAACAGAAGCAGCATTGCGCACGGGGTCTGCTCGGGGATCAGTACGGCGCAGTACCGGGAGGGGCAAAGGAATACCAAAGTACGGATGTGCCTGCGCTTCACGAGCTGTTAACCGTTCTTGGTGATCATAGCGAAGCAATTTGTCAAGAAAGTCGATTGCCTCGTTGGAAAAATACCGCTGGTTTTCCGACGTCACGAATCGCGACCATGGCTTTCGAGGATACCTGAGGACAGTTATTTGAAGCAGAAGAAGGAACAGACAATGATTCACCTGCCCAGGAGCTCGTCGTACTGGGGGTCAAGCCGAATGTTATACTTGTCGATGTAAGCATACAGTTCGTCGGTACCGAGAACCTTTGCAATTTTGACCAGCTGGTCGTAGTTGTCATGTCCATGGAAAAACGGTTCTTTCCTGAAAATCTACAAGAAAGTAGTAGGGGAGAGGAGGGATAAACAAAGGGAGAGTGCACTCACCATCGAGGCAAACATACAACCAAAGCTCCACATGTCAAGGCTGTAGTCGTACTCCTGGAAATCTACCAAGAGCTCTGGACCTTTGAAGTAGCGTGATGCCACACGAACATTGTATTCAACCTTTGGATGGTAGAACTCGGCCAAACCCCAATCAATGAGTCTTAGCTATGACTATCGGGTTTGAAATGGAAGATGTGAGAAGGTAGACTAGACAAGCACCTTGCGTTGGTCGTGATCGATCATGACGTTATGGGGTTTTACATCGCGGTGCATGATACCGCGCGAGTGGCAGAAGTCTAGCGCCTAGAGAACAAGGTGAGACAGAAGGGGACGAGCGGGGATGGAAATGGAAACCTTGAGAAGCTCAAACATGTAGAAGCGGACATCGAAGTC
This sequence comes from Heimioporus aff. retisporus, assembly GCA_038094615.1. NCBI lineage: Eukaryota > Fungi > Basidiomycota > Agaricomycetes > Boletales > Boletaceae > Heimioporus > Heimioporus aff. retisporus. The sequence goes on along the minus strand of JBBPUI010000010.1, from coordinate 78,735 downwards.
TGTGAAACGGGGATATAGGACCTTGAAGTCGACGTTGTCGACGTACTCGGTGATAAGACTGGGGATTTTGGAGGCGGGATCGCGAACAACGTCGAGAAGAGCTACGATGTTGGGACCACCGGCTAGATTTTGCAGAATTTTGATTTCGCGTTTTATTTTCTTCTTCTTGACGGGTTTGAGGACCTTGATGATGCATTTTTCGTCATGTATGACATTGACACCCTCGAAGACCTGGCGGGATGGGGAAAGACTGGGCTGAGATCGGTGGATAAATAGGAAGAGGGACGAACCTCTGAGTATTTTCCGCGACCGACTTTGCGGACTATCTCGTAGTGATCCTGGGAGCCCCACTGGACCTGGAGATTGTCTGATGGGGGGGTGAGTGCAAACGGGTTGGGAGTAGAAAAGAGAAATACCGTATTCGTGCCATGCAGGACCAAACTGAGCGTTGACATCCCGATAGACGCGTGCGACAGACTTTGTTGGGGGCCGCACCATGGAAAGTGCTGGTGATGATGGACAGAGACGGGTTGGATGCAACGTGCCCGCAAGCCGAAATAGATTTCCCACGCTCACTAGCATGCCACCCCCGCACAACTGGCCAGAATCGCTCGTGTTCATTGCCTCCCCTCGCTATCACTGCACCGTACGGCCGTCTACACGAGCGCTGCTCACTACCGGCGCGTCGGCGGCCCAGAATGCGCCCCGTCACACCGCCAACCTCGTCCGCATCAGATCCATATCCGACCCAGACCATCCCGCATGCGGACAGCGTGGTCTGTTTGCACACCACAAGATACCGCCGCGATCGCACATCATCGACTACATCGGCGAGGTGCACTGCGACGATAGACCCAACTCGGACTACGACCTCTCCCTCTACCGCGGCGAGGACGGCGTGAGCGTCGGGATCGATGCGAGCGAGATGGGCAACGAGGCGCGGTTCATCAACGACTACAGAGGGATCCGCGACAAGCCCAACGCTGCGTTCGTAGACTATCGCGCGTCGAGTGGCGAGCTGAGGATGGGCATCTGGAGCACGGACAAGGAAATCAAGAAGGGGCAAGAAATTCTGGTCTCGTACGGCAAATCGTGGTGGCGGTGCAGGGACACAACCATCTAATCCATTACGTTTGCTTAGTCATATACCAAATACATGTAAACAGTCCTCCTCCTTCCTGGCCGTGGGCACCCAAACACACTTTTTGTTCTTTCCTTTGCCAAATGGTCCCTCGCTTCCCTTCTCAGGCCATTTCGCTCCTCGCCTCCCGTGCCCGTCCATACACACACCCTCCCTTTGCGCCCCATCCTCGCCAGCACCCTCTCGGAGTTTCTAGAACAAAGGTCCTATTTCAATTCCCTCCCTCGTACGTCAGTTTGACTCCCTCTTGCAGCGCGTGTTCCACTCTTCTGTCACACGCCCAGCACCTGTCAAGAGTCCCTACGAAATTTTGGGCCTTTCCAAAGATGCATCCACGGCTGAGATCAAAAAGTCCTATTTTGCTGTATGCGTCCACTTCCATAACGTCGCCCTATCGGCTCACCTTTCCCTGCGCGCAGCTTGCACGCAAGTACCACCCAGATACAAACCCCGATAAAGATGCTCAGGCAAAGTTCGTCGAGATACAGGAGGCTTATGACGTATGTCCCCCATTCTCAAAAACTCATTGTACTTCTCACTTCTCCCCTAGATCTTGAAAGATGACAAAAAGCGTGCCGCCTATGACCAGTATGGTCCCGCTTCTCAACAGCCCGGATTTGATCCGAATGCGTTCGCTCGCAACCCTTTTGGAGACCCTCAAGGTGGCTTTGCTGGCTTCCGCGACTTTGGTGCTGCTTTTGGCGGTGCGCAGGGTGACTTGTTCTCTCAGCTGTTTGGCGGTGCATTCGGTGGCCGCGCTCGACCCGCCGGTTTCTCCCAGTCTACCAGAGGTGCCGATATTGAGGCTCGGCTCAATATCTCCTTCATGGATGCCTGCAAGGGTACCGTCCGTACGCTGAATATCAATCCGGTCACAACCTGTTCGACCTGTAGTGGTTCTGGTCTCAAACGGGGTGCTAAGCGTGCAGCATGTAGTTCGTGTCACGGTACTGGGACCCGCACTTTTGTCATAGACAGTGGTTTCCAGATGGCTAGCACTTGCGGCACGTGTTTTGGTACAGGTTCCACCATCCCTCGTGGTAGTCAGTGTGACCACTGTGGCGGCCAGGGGCACGTCAGAAGCAAGAAATCGGTCAACGTCGACATTCCTCCAGGTAAGCAGAAAAAGTTCTTTGGTCATGTGCACACACTGTTATTCATTCAACCCAGGTGTCGAGGATGGCATGACAATCCGTGTCCCAGGGGTTGGAGATGCCCCGCTAACAGGCAAGGGAAGCCATGGTGATCTCTTGGTCCGTGTTGGGGTAGCCCCATCAAACATCTTCCGAAGACAGGGGGCGAATCTCCATCACGAAGCACGGCTACCCTTGCACACTGCACTTTTGGGTGGTCGCGTGCGGGTCCCGACACTTGATGGTCATGTTGACGTACGCGTGCCAGGTGGAACGCAACAGGGGGAAGAAATGGTTCTCAGAAATCACGGTGTTCCGACTGTCCTTGGCGGAGGGAAAGGTGACTTGTTTGTCTCCTTTATCGTCCAGCTTCCAAGGTGAGACAATCATGCATGCTCTCCATGGTATATACAAAGATACTGCACAGGACATTGACGACACGGCAACGCGAAATCCTGCAACAATATGCAGACGACGTCGAGGGGCGGAACACGACACTGCGGGATACCACCAAACGCGACAATGGCGATGTGAGATCGACGACCTCGCGTCCCAAAGACGTAGAGGGTGAAAGTGCAGCAAATGGTAGGGATCCTTTTACTTATCCGGCAGCGTCCTCCGAGGATAGCTGGCTGTGTCGCACGTGGAAAAGAATACGAAAACTTACTGGATTTTGATTCTCCATGGGCGTGAACTCGCGACATGACAACTCGCTTCTGCATTGAATACCATAGAGAAACAGGGAGGCGACCAAACGGCGAACAATGATGATCCATCGGACAACGCGGAGCCAGGGAGTCGAAAAAGAGCGACGGTTTGATTCATTAGAATATATTATCTTCGCATATTTAGATTATGTTCCACACAGTGAAGTGTCGCGTGGATATCCCAATTCATTCATAGTCAGCTTGCCGTGGACATCCCAATTGCTTCCGCGGTCCTACCAGCAACCTTTGATGACCACCCTTGTAGCACTTCCTGCAGCTTCTCAGACGCGCGAACATTTAACCTAACGGCGATCTAGCGTGCTGATCTTCTCCTAGGCATGGATCAGCTCTCATGCGCAATGAGGCCAAGTCTCCTTCCACGAGATCCGCCCTCTCTCCTAGAACATACTCTTTTGTGCTGCCAATCGGCACTTCAAAGAAGCACTTTATGCGTCGTCACCACGCACGACAAAGGTCTTACCGTACATCTGGTTTAATCGTTTTCGCTAACTCGCCTTGTCACCCGTCGCGGTGGGTCACCGGAAAAGACATGTCCTCCTCCGCAGATGGAAGTCATTCTCGTCTCGTCCGTATAAATGGATCCCAAGACGTCCTCCACTTATTCCGAAATATATCCCCCAACAATTACTGCTCATGTCCCCCCTAGTCTCGCTTCCATTCAAGCTATGGCCCTCCCGGTCATCGGCCCCAACCCCTTCCGGTGACTCATGCGCGGAGGGATCCATAAGCACGACGCGCACCGTCGACTCTATCACCATCGCGTCTCGCCCCGACGTGTCAGAGCTTTCGACATCGCGTTTGCTCTTTGTCCATATAGGGTATGTCGTTTGCTGCGAACACCTGTCAAAAGTACCCAACATGTTTGCAGCGCTGCAATGGCGCTGTTCCTAGCCACCACAGATTCTGTGCGTATCACGCTCCGGATCTGCTCTTCCCATCTTGACATCTACGCAGACCATCGTCTCCACGAGTTTACCCACGATCGCAACTGATCTAAAAGCATCTCAGACCCAATACACCTGGGTGGGAGTCGCGTATATGCTCAGCCAGACCGCATGCCAACCGTTGTATGGCAAAGTATCTGATCTCGTCGGCCGCAAGGTGAGAACTATTTCTCCAAGATTATACAACGAACCCTGACAGCCTGTCAGAATGTATTGTACACAAGCATGATGGTGTTTGCGCTTGGTTCGTTGCTGTGTGGTGCAGCCCAGGTAACCCGTAATGACTTGTTCGTATACCCCTGCCCTGATCGGATTACCCCAAGTCTATCGTGGGACTCATTTCAGCTCGGGCCTTGGCTGGTCTCGGAGGCGGAGGTATAGTCAGCTCTGTGTGGGTGATCACTTCCGAAATAGTCGAGCCCAAAAACAGGGCCAAATGGTCTCAAGCACTCAGCGTAACGTGGAGTTGTTCTGCTGTGGCAGGTCCTCTATTAGGCGGATTGTTCAGCTGTAAGTCTGTTATCATACTTACGAACATAAACTAATGCCCGCGTCGGATCAGCTGCTTCGTCACACGCGATCAGTTGGAGATGGGCCTGTAAGTTCCAAAATAGTGATCTTGCTAGATCGCCGCTTAGCGCCGTTTTCGTCAAGTTTACATGAATCTCCCTGTCTGCACGGCTGCGTTCATTCTGCTGCTGCTAGTTCTTCGAGACGTCACTATTAGTCGTGCTCACGGAGCCTCATGGAAAACGTTTGCTCGAAACTTTGATTTCCTTGGCCTGTGCGTCTTACCATATATGTTTCATTTCCATCAACTTACGGCAGATTGGCAGGTTACTTTTCATGGTCGGCACAGGATTGTTAATTGTCGGTTTAAGCTTTGCCACGAGCAGCGGCTGTAAGGCTCGATTGTTAGCTCACACGTACAAATCTTCATCAAGCTTACAGGGACCTCACCTTTCACTCTTTCGCTTGTCATTTCTGGACCCCTAATTCTTATCCTTGGCGGCTTTTACGAGGTCCACACGACTCGTGATGCCTTATTCCCACCTGTAGCCTTTCGAAGCCTCACCACCAGTATGGAAATTTCTGATCAGGTTGTGGCATTCACGTACTCACTGACTTGCTCAGCCTTTGTTCTCATTATCACGTTTTTCCACAATTTAGCGTTTAACGCTGGAACCTTCTATCTCGCCCTATATTTCCAGGTGTGCTTCATCGCCGCATTAATCACTCAAGCACTGACTTTTAATTTTCACTAGGCGGTGAATGGTTCGACCCCTCTTGAAGCTGGCATTCAGATGTTGCCGTATTCCCTCGGTTCCTCGCTGGCTTCCATGCCCGCTGCATGGTTTATCGGGTATTGGCAGAAAAGAACGGGGGACACGACTGGTCAAAAGTGGGTGATGATTGTTGGGCTTCTGATCGCAACCGTAGGATTTGGTAAGCCAAAGCCGTGTTGAATTCCGTCAGACTTTCCCTGATCCGAGTCGCACTTTTGCAGGGCTTCTCTCGTTACTTGACGAGGACTCTTGGCGCTTTCTGCAATCGGCTTTTCCGCTCGTAGCTGGTATAGGCATCGGAATGTTGTTCCATGCTCCATATCAGGTGTTTGCAAAAGCGTTGGGACCCTCTAATTTAGCGATAGGGACTAGCGCGTTTTTCTTGGTCAGATTCACGGGGGCAACCATGGGATTGGTAAGGTTCATTCCCTGCTATTTTCTACTGGAATTCAAATTTCGGGTCAAGTCTCTCGCTGGTTTGATATTCGATGGGATGCTGTCACACAACATGCCATCGGACTACCAAGTTCGAGGATCCTCTTCATCAATTGACTGGACCTCGTTGAGTAAGATTGAGCCCCTGTCCCTGAGATGGGGTGTTCTTGGCGCCGTCTCAAAAGCTATTCAGGTGTGTGTGTGTGCTTCGTGCAACCCATACAATGGTGACATCACATTCATTAGACGATCTGGGTAGTGTGTACGCCACTTCTGTGTGTGGCTATGTTGGTGAGTAGAGTAATTGGGGTATGTCGGGTCGCAGATTGTGAAACAACCACAGATCTCGCTTTTCTTAAAACGGTTCCCGATAGAGGAAATGAACGAAGATGCAGAGGAGAAAAAAGAGCACACAGGGGACAGCTCTAGTCCGGCGGAAGTTCCGGCGCAGGCATGAAATAGATAGGTCGCACGTTGGTTAGCGTCTAACATTATTGCACATGGCACTAGAAGTAGGCATTGCATTCACGTTATGTATGGTATTATGGTTTATGTTGCCAGGTTATCACGTTACATCATATACTTCTTTGCAACATTCTCGAAAGAGCGAACGAACGGTAAGAGATCTTGCCCATGATGCAGCAGCGAGGGTCGGACACCGTCTTCAAGGATAGAGCGTATACCTCGTGTTGGAGCAACACGCGGTTCTCGTGTGACTCCGCGGCCAGTTGGTGGTCCAGTCCAATCAACACGCGATAACCGTCAAGCTTTCTGGGGCTACCACAGAATTAATAGCCATCTGAGCGAATTACTTGTGTATGCGCACAGAACGGTACTTCTGAAGGGGCACAGCAGAACGTTTAATAGTACCTTTCCAGGATCCGATAGAACGTCTTCCGAAATCCAGACGGGCCGGCATTGATCGGATAAAGGGGAAGCCCGCAGCACACCGCTTGGGTTGGCAAAGAGTCGGCTGACAGATAAGCTGTAGGGACTTGGGAGAAGGAAGGACGGGAACCGGGGTTATTCCAGGAATTGAGTTGACGCCATTGGCTGGTGCTGTTTCCGCGGAATATCAGGACTGGATCGTAAATACACCGAGCGCAACATGGAACAAGGTTCGAGGCAACGCACACGGCGTGTCGAGAGGTGCGTAAGTAGGACACCCGGAAGGCGGACATACCATGTTGCAAGGGGGGACGTAAAGTGAGGACATTGCGGCAATTACAGAGTCTACCTGAATGGGAGCAATTCATTATTGCAGGAGGAGGAAGAAGACGGCGAAGCAGCACGGAACGTCACCCTGAGATTGGTATTTGGTGCACTGTAAATCTGCGGAACGCGTTCATTTGCGAGGATGTGAGGCACTGTCGGGCAACTTCGTAGACCGATCGAGACACACAAAGTGCCGAGATTTGCGTTGATGCATCTTTTGACCTCCGGATCGTCACTGGACTGCATCTCACAGCATGCACCTGCAGGGATTGCGGTGCCGACCCACGGAAATTCGAGTCGCAGGAACACACGCCTCGAAACAGGGAAAGCTTCTCGCCTGGCCACCGCGGACTGGACAAAGATCCGTATGGTTATGGATGTGGTGTTTCAAGATACCTTTAGCCATTGGACGAGTGTCGACCCCATTTGTGCACTCAGCGGCACTACCGCTTCCGGGGTCCCCACTCAGCCGCGAATACTGGTCGTGTGCTCCAACTTGCGCTCCCTATCGCCTCCTTTTTCCCTCCGTACCACCGCTATCATGAACCAAACCGTTCTCCCGGACGTCTTCCCGACGTCTATTCATTCAAACCCGGACACTTTTCATACCATCGACCATGATTCCGATCCCCGATTCTTTGCCACGCCTTCCTCCACTGGCACCGCTCCCAGCGCAGAGTCACCGTGCAAGGTGGTCCTAATCAACGGTCTTCCTCACGTCCCTGTCCAATTCGACGCAAGGTGAGCCCTTTCCCTGCACCTCCGACACTGCCCGCCCCACAGTTTTCTCTCGCCATGCGACAGACGTGTGTCACGGTCTGGTCACGTTCTTCCCGTCTGGCAGCGCTGCTCATGCTATCTCCACTCTCGTAGATCCCACCAATCGTTGTCGTTCGCGACACAACTCGTCTCGCTCGTGGTGGTCCTTCGGGTCCCTGCCTGGGGCTCTCAGCAGCATTTGGACCCTTCCCGTCTTTCGGTTCGCAAGGCATCCGGGTCTCTGACAAACGATGTTTATTTCGTCTCTTACCCGTCCTCCCCATCTATTCCTACCATTTTGTTGCGTATCTACGGCCTTTCGTCAGGTTCTCTGATTTCTCGATCCCACGAGCTTCATACCCTCCACATCCTCTCTTCACGCTATCACATTGGTCCCCGTATCTACGGCACGTTTTCTAATGGTCGTATCGAGGAGTATTTCGAGTCTGTTACATTGCGCCCCTCTGACCTCCGAGACGAGCGCGTCAGTCGCTGGATCGGCGCCAGGATGGCTGAGCTCCACTCCGTCGAAATCACCGCAGTCGAAGGACCGCTCGCAGTCAAGAACCTTGAAGGAAAGAGCTGGGACATTGGCGTTAAGAAGAATGTGAAAGCTTGGCTCCCAGTCGCTCGCCAGGTGCTTGCCCACCCTGGCGTGGACGAGTGTGACCGTGCCGTTCTCAACCTCGACGCCTTTCTCGAGAGATGGGTGCGGTACTTGCGCTGGCTATCTCTGGCCGAAAAGACCGAGGGTGCCAGCCGGCGTGTCTTTGCTCACAATGATACTCAATACGGAAATTTACTGAGACTCACCGGGAAACCGGCAGAGGGTATGCCGGAGCACCACCAAGTGAGTGTTTGATCGCCAGCCACCGTCTACTACGACTCACCGTCTCGTTCCACAAGCTGGTCGTCGTCGACTTTGAGTATGCCTCGCCCAATCCCCTTGCGTTTGACATCGCCAACCATTTTCACGAGTGGATGGCTGATTACCATTCGTCTACGCCTCACATGCTCGACGATTCACGTTGTCCGACGGCCGAGGAACGACGTAATTTCTACCGAGCTTATCTCTCACATGCGCGCTCGTCCTCGAAGATGCCCGTGACCGAAGTTGTTGGCGAGGCGTCGTTGGCAAAGTTGGAGCGACAGGTCAATCTCTGGAGCCCGGCATCACATGGGATGTGGGCAATCTGGGGCATCGTTCAGGCCAAGGATGACGTGGAGAGGGGCTGTAAGGAAGCCGAAGCGGGATTTGATTACATTGGATATGCAAAGTGTCGCATGAAGAGCTTTGTCCGAGAAATTGCGATACTCGGAGTGTAAGCTTTGTGGCCTTTTGACTATGTAGTTTGCATGTATGATCGAGCGCGAGACAAGGAGTTCAATTGAAGCAACCGTAGTATGAACGACGACGCAATTGCATGGACAGACGTGAACAACGTGAATATCATAACAGAAAACAAGTCAAGAAGTGTATCGTGAGATGTATCAAACTTTCAAGTTTGGAACAGCAAGTCAAGTATGCCAGCTTCGTAAGCAAAGATCTCGCAAGGATAAAAAGATGGAAAGAGCGTTCGAATTTCAATTTGCGCGGCCACCGACAGTCCGTGGTGTATTTTTGCAATATTATATCCAACCATCTGTGAGTTTCCCACCTCCGACAACCAGTTCAGAGGCCGGCCAAGCACCATCCCCATTTGCTTCCGAAGTGTGGGGGTATGTGGGCGCACCAGTCAGGTTACTGCTACGCGCAATGTTGGCCCAGTTGCCCGCACTCCCCGAGCGAACATGGCTGCGGGACATCGCGTTGTTAGCAGTCGCACGCTCGTTCGCCATTGTGAATGTTGACGCTTGGTTTGGGGCTGATGGTGTTGAAGGAGAGGTAAAATCGAGGTCAACATCTGTTCCATTAAAGGAATGACGAGCGTTGGAATTGCCAGAAGAGGCCTTGTTGACGCGCTGCACGATGAACATGAGTGCCCAAAACCCTTGCTGTTGTCGCCAACCCTCACCTGGCTATAGCCGACAATGTCCAGTCGGCTTGCATTATGCCTTCCGAGGTCAGGGCCAGCCGTCAATGGAACAGGCGATTTCATCGAGGTCTGCTCCGGATGCGAAAGCATCAAAGCATTGCTTGCGAATGTCGGGTAAGCAGACTTGTTTTGCTTTGTGACGTTGTTCAGAGCGGACGTGTCGACCCGAAGAGAGCCAGTCGGAGGTCGGCCGTTGAAAAACCCGCCGGTTGGAGGCGAGATATCCACTGGTGTGGCCTCATTCTTCCTTTGTATGCGCTGTAGCAATGAAATCGAGGTATCGTTGGGGTCACTGTTTGATCGGTCGCGGCCGGCAGTGGTTGCGGACGGTGGGGAGGCACCGTCAGCACCGGGCGCGGCGCCCGAAACAGGTACCTCTGTATGTATGAAGCAGCATCGTTTTCCATACGGGCAAGCTCCGGAGACCCAAAATGTCTATGAGGTACGTGAGTATCGAAACATCAACGTTGTTCGATTCTACACACCCTACAAATTTCAGTCTTGTACTGCAAAATTAATCAGTAAACGATGGAAATATTCGGGGCCCGGAAAGGTTACCTTGGGGTGTCGAGCTACAGTGCGCAGTTCATCTTCTCCGTGGGCAAACTGGCATTTCGCGCCGTATCGGCAGGTTCCTTTCTCTTCCCAAGACCTGCACAATTCCGTCTTGTATAGCCCTAGCTTGCGGTTGTTTGCACTGGGTCCGCCGCCAGTCTGAGAACCTGCGCTAGAGCCACCAGTGTTCGTGATTCCGATAGTCTGGTTGGGCAAGGGTCCATAAGATCCAGTAAACTGAGCTTGTAACTGATTCGTGGCCGCATCGTGCAGTCCATAGAATTGACTAGGATACAGTCCTAAGGCTGCTGCTGGCACGGATGGAGGATATAAGCCATGGGCAGTTGGCGCAAAGGCTTGACCGCCCAACAGAGCCAATGTAGCTGCATCCCTAAGCGCAGACGGATCAGATGCAGAGTGTTGGTGGGTAGCTCTGAATGCATTGTGCTGTTGTTGCAACCGGGCAACAGCGGGGTGGTTGCCATCCGCATGCGGTAAAACCATATCATACAGTTGTTGTGCAGTGCCCAGAGAGTGGTGGGAGACGTGGCCCGCTGCATAACCAAGACTAGTTGCATTAGGAAGTAAAGACTGCGGAGTGAAACCGCGTTGAGGTTGAGGCTGGCGATAAGGGGCCGGTGGGACTCCATCACCTGGCCGACCTTGGATAAAGTGTTGAGCGTTTCCAGGGATGTTACGCGCCGGAGGGAAAAATGGTTGTAGTTCCGGCGTGTAGTCACTCTCTACGGCTCCTGGTACGGCGCGATAACCATACGGTTGCTGACTACGAGCAAAGGGACCGGGACCAGCCAACGAAGGGTACGTCGGCTGATCGGGTGAAAAAGGTTTATCGCCTGGGCCAAGGAGGTCACGATAGTGTGAAGAGGACCATTGGTGAGAAGGAAGGACGGAATCTCCGGATTGAATCGTCCCTATGGGTTCCTCGCCTGCGTGCTTCAGACGACGCAGTTCAGCAGAAGATAATCCCCCACTGAACGAGTGTGGACGCTCCTTTGCTTCACCACCAGCTGCAACCTTCAACTGGGGTGGGCCGCGAAGAGTATGACTGGCTGACGACAGTGCAGATTCATGAGAGTCTAAAGTATCCGTAGAGGATACACGAGAATGAGACGGCGAAAGCTGATGATCCGAACCGTGCGGCGATGAGTCGATGCTAGCCTCAGAAGCCGTTTCCAAGGGACTAGCTTCATTAAATTGAACGACTGCGGCAGTGGCGAGCTTAGATTGAGGTGGAGTCTTCATAGGCCCATGAACATCGTCAGAGAGGTCAGAGACGAGTTTCAATCTGACAAAATCCTGCGCAAGCTCCCAATCCGAGGTCGTGTTGGCGTCAATCAACTGGCCGGTCCCATTCAATCGCCAACGGTGGTTAGGGTTGTTGGAGGTAAAGTTTGGATTCTCAGAGATAGTGGTGCGAGGCATGGAAGTTTTCTGGAGCAGAGGTGCGGGTTGAAAGCTCGAGGACAATTCAGTGGGAGAGTCTTGCGTTGCAGATAAATTCCAATTTTTCTAGAAATGTACTAGCTAAGTAAGGATTGGACGGGCATGCAAGCGCACTTGCCTCTTGAGTGGTTTCGGTATTGAGTCGTCGTGTATGGACCCAAGCAAGCGTGCCGGAAGACTGCGTACGGGTGGGGAAAGATATCGATGAAGCTGATTCGCGTGCAGTGTACAAACTGTCCCTCGACGCAGTAGCACTGGCGACCACCTTTTGCATTTAATCTGGTGATCGACGTAGTTGAACATCGTCAGCAGATGATGGAGGGGAAGGAGGGACTCACCAGTAAATTAGAGTGGATGTGCGTCCAATGATGAATGCAGGATAAAAAGGTGCTTGAATTGGTATGAGACAATAATCAAGTGATGCTATGGATATAGGATACGATGCTGAGCTGCGTAATTGACAGATAGATAGGGCCTTCGTCGACCTTTTGACCAGCTGAGAGGTGGAAGGACGAGCAGCAAAGATCTAGGAGGAAAGCACAAGATAGGTATAAAAAGATGGGCGGAAACGAGGCGTCAAGGGGTCGTGAGCACTCTGGTCGCGTGTTGTGGATCAGGACTCAGGCAGAGCCGCCGGGGTATGGAGAAGCTGATGGTGGTTGAGGGTTTTGTGGGTGATGGTAATGGAACGAGGTAAAGGGGAGGCTAGTAGGACTGTGCAGGGTTTTGATCACAACGTGCCCTTGTCGAGGCAGCGTTTGTCAAATAATTATGAGGAAAGAAGGATGGGTACCCGTTGGGAGCTAGAATTAGAACACGATACAAGCACGTTCGAGTGCTCGACGGGGGGTCGTCACTGTCGTGCTGAAACCTGAAGAAGAAACAGAAAGAAAAAAAAGAAAAAAAAAACTTTAAGAGATGAGTTGAGGATGGTCGTGGTCGTGGTCGTCGTGCAACTACAAGAAAAGAGCCAGGTTGAATAGGCGCACTGGTTTCGCCAGTCGTGTCGTAACGGACGGAGCGTTTACTAATAATGGCTGCAGTTCCTCGCTGCCATCAGACGCGGCGCTGCCAACCTCATCATTCACCCCGACGACGATCATTCCGCGCCCGAGGCTCGACGCTGGCTCGGTCACAACCTCCTCCTCGACGAGGTGCGTGTGTGTGCGTGTGTACCTACGAGGTGCGATGGTCCCACTGGTCCGCGCGCTAACCCCAACATACCTGCGGCACGTGTGCTCACACGCCTCGAAATTCAACCGCAGTAGTTCCCCGTTGGGCCGTCACTAAATATTACAGACGCTCTCGGCCCGTTTTTGTGGAGCGATGGGCTCGCATCGCAATCGCGTCGGGCAGCAACCCTACGGGCTGCATGTATTCTCCGTCTGGCCGCTCTTTTACGTGGGTGGAGGCAGGAGATCCGTCTCGACCTGGCCAATCCTGAATTGCCTCCGAAACTCGCGGACTTTGAATTTGCTACCGTCTGCCCTGCTCAAGCTTCCCCTCCAACTCGCCTCCCGCCTCCTGGCAATTGCTGTCGAACGAACCACACCGTACGCGAGACTATCGCTCTCCATCCGCAAAAAGCGCCCTCCGGTTTTCAACTCTCCTCCTTCATGGCACCGCCATCGGCTAAACTCCTGATGGCAATCAAACCACAAACGGATAGCGACACATGCGGATGACACATAATAGATTGTCCATTTTTCCTCCCGTGCGCTAAACTCTCAGACTCAACACAGACTTGGGAGTCACCTGATCATCATATCGAAACATGCGGTCTCCATGAGGTTCCGAATTTCAAGTCTCGTGGCCAAGAGTACTGACACGAGGTCTCCCTTTCCTTCGGCTGCAGCCTACACTCTCAAGAGAAGCCGGTTTTAATAAACCCTTTTCAAGTAGATAATCTATTTCCCTCGTTAGCCCATCGAGCAGCGAAAATGTCACAGCTGTCATTCTATTCTCCCGGGCGCCAAAACGGACTTGGCGTCAGGCATACACAAATATATCGATAGTCATATACGACTAAATCACGCCGGGATTCAAGCATCTGGCAAATCAGGATCATGAACGTGCCCTCACAAGGCTAGGTAGCAATTGCTTACAGTACGATGTCCCGACCAGCATGGTCGAAAGGCTTTGCAACTGATCTTCGTCAAATGATAGTTGATCCTTGTGCCACGTATCCTAAACAAGTCAAACGTCGATACGTCTTCGCCTGTCCAGCAGGGGATGGATGTCATACCTGGTGTGTCTAAGAACGCATGATATCTAAGTGTCATTGATAATCGATGGCAACATTCATACCTTCTTGAACTCCGATGCGCAGTGACGTATCGTCGTTGAAATCGGAGGCGGATCAGCTGCATGTCGGGCGAGGACTGAAAGTATAAAATTCGTTAATACAGAGTCAACGAGAATACAAGTCCGCATTCCACCTTCTGTGAGCGGAGGCATCCATGATTCGACCGAGTAAGGAAAGCTTTCGATGAGGGCACAGAGCCCAAGAACAGCAGAGTGCAATTTTCTCATCGACTCGACGTAATTGGGTGCCGATCGTGGGGGTAATCTAATCGTACGAGCAAGGTGGACGAATCGATTCTAATGCGGCTATGTCAATTAATTCATCTAAACTTCCCATTCACTACCTACCTTGAGGGGTATGATGTTCTGGCGCTGCGAGCAACGTACTATGCCAGATAGTGTCTTCGAAGACATTTCACGGACTTCTACATTCTCGTCTGCTAGACAATCAAGGAGCACATCCAAGACCTTTGAAACACCACTGGAAGAAATCATTAACAGATTTCGATAGAAAAACATCACCAATGCTGGTAATGTATGTAGTCGGATGCGCCAGGACTGTGATGGTTCCATCATATTTCAACCGGAAATAAAGTTGCCTCACATACCTTGGAATACTGTACCGCTTCCACCAACCTCTCAAGAACAGCCTCTGCAAACGTGGCCGGCAAGTAAACTGCAGACATCACCTGCAAAACTGCGCTGCTATACTTCTGTAATTCTGGATTATCGTTAAGCTCCGACATGTTAAGTATTTCCGGTCTGTTAATGTGAGCGACGCCAGCTCCAGCTCAAGAATGGCCCACATACAGCATTTTCATGGCTGAGGGAAATGCGAGACATGCCTCGGAGCCATGGAAAGAGACCCACAGCCATAACAGCACTTCGAGTAGGGTGAGCACTGCAACATCCGGTTGCGTGAAACGTACTGGTGAGGCCAACTTTATCGAACTGATCGTGAATCAGATAGGGTCCCATAAATCCATGATTAGAAACCAACCTGAGACTGAGATACCCGTGGAGGGGCAAACCGGTGACCCTTCCACTCAGCAAGCTGTTCGATGACCTTCTGGAATCGATCGTCGAACACGCTTTCTCTGAAAAACTACTCAGCATGGCAAAATACAGAAAGTCCAACTTACCGGGTACCGAGAGGATCCTGAGTCTCACTGCAGGAAGCCAACAGTGCAGCTACCGAAGGGTATGACGGCCGCCATCTATTCCTCGCAATGAGATAAAGAGCATTTGCTATGGAGTTCCGAATCTATGAAAGGTTTTAGGGGAAGTTGAACTCGAAGACAGTGAGTACCTCTGCATAATTGGAGCCGGCGTTTTCGAAAAACAACGAAACATATTTCTCTGAGTGCGGACTGAACCGAACACCGATGGCATCCATTAGTACGACAAGGGCGTTCAGTGTTTTCGTGACTAATATGGTAGTGAGCAATGCAGTTGAAAGTTTATGATTATTCTGAAATACCCGTGAATGCAGAGTCCGCTTGAAAATCAAGTTGGAGGGATAAAATCCAATCCACTAGTGGTTTATTCCGGCGAGGGTCACGGTCATCCAGTACCGTCTTCAAACCATGTAGCTCAATAAAGGATCGTGAATGTTGATGAAGAATGCTCGCCTGAAGAAATGAGGTCCAATAAACCACTGTATCTGGTCGGGCTTGAGCAAGAATGTGATCAAAGCGAGGCATGAGCCAAGCCCATAGGGCATCAAGGCTACGTTGGGGCCAGTGTTTAGACCCTACTGCACTTGAGCACATGCAGATGTACCTCCTGATCAACGTACCACGAAGTAGGCCAGTCAAGATTTCAGCAGCTGCAGCCTGTTGGAATTTGTCCGTGTTAGTAAGTAGGGACTCTACTATGTCAAGCAAGTCCTGTAAAGCGGTGTCTTGAAACATCTTGGCTATGGATGCATCTGTATGTCAACTATCATTCGACTTGATTGTGTAACACACGGACCGATAGACTTGATAAACAGAACATTTTCCGCACGTAAATCAGAAGCCCCAGAATGATTGTCTGTTTCCTGGCTCCATAATGTAGCCAGCTTAGAGTAGTAATCTTTCCCGGTGTGTCCGCTTATGATGGCCAAAGACTCGGTGGACTTTACGTCCCATACTATGGGCTGCATGGAGTCGGCCACGGCGTATCCCCGGATGGTTGTTGCCCATGTCAGAAATCCGGTTTCAAGTTTGTCAACAAAGAAACTACTGGTAAAGATGTAAACATAAATTTAGCATACACTCGGCTGTACTTACTTATGACCTAAAACAGGTTCCTTGAGAGTGTCCAAGAACTGACTGTGATCATTGATGGTGATACCCCTGGATAACGGATTTCGCCATTGACACAGCCAAAGCTCTTCGTCGTTCTCTGCGAAAGTCCTCATTTTGATGAAAAGTAATTCTCGCACGACGCCCCTGCAAAATACGGTCGATGTTTGAGTTAAAAGTAAACAACACTTACTGCTGCGCATTCAGTCGAATCGACGGCTGCACACTTGTAGTTTGTTCCATTAAGAACCTAACAGCAGCAGGTAGTGTGGGCGAGTCTCGCCTCATGAGTCCGAGAATGAAATTAATGGCCATTTGGACATATCGCCACTGTGAAAATGATGATCATAGAGAACACAGGGATCGACAATGCACGAACATGAGTTGTAGGTCGAACAGCAATGTCAAGCACGGATTCCAGCTAGGAGGCGTAAGACATTAGATTAGCAGCCCAATTTACGTTGACATAAACTTGCCGTATTTTGATGTTCCTGCAGCCGTGCCTGGGTCCTCTTGGAGGCTACTGCAAGAGCGGTCCTCCGCAACTCACCGTCTGAGTTGTATGCATTTAGTTCCAGTTCAAGATCACGGAGAGCTGCTGTGATCCTAGGGACCTCCGCAGAATATGCAGCCGTGTGGATGGCCTCTTCATTAAGATGGATAAGGCAGTCGGAGGAATTTGTCGAGACCAGCTTTTGAACAGAAGGCTTTGAACAACTTTGTGGTCAGTCAGAGCACGATGGAAACACATGTCGGTACCTTTTCTTCTTGTTGACACTCAAGCAAGGAAAGCAAGTATCGCCTTCGCAACTTCTGATCTGCAACCTTGTGAGCCTGGTGGCACACTCGACCAACGACACGTCAACCGCACCAGCCATTATGTATGCAGCTTTTCCAAAATGATTAATGTGGTTATAGTAAAGGCGCACGGGACAACCTACTTGTTCCCTTATTCCCCAGGACGTAAAGAGCACCCTTCATGCGATCTGGATTGCCCACCTTCCCCTTGTTCAAAGAATCGAACATTGTTGGTAGGATGTATCTCGTGGATCGCACATAGTACTATCCCAACGATTAGTCTATATGTAAGTACGACAGAATGCGACCTACGCCGCATATGTTGTTCAGGACATTCTGTGCAAGACTGCAGCAGGGATCAGGCGGACCATCGGAGCACATAATCTAAGATATTCACGTACCGTCGCACCCGAGTATATGGCGATAAACAAAGTTCTGCTAAATCGTCCTTCAATAATTGGTCGTCCAGCTCCGACCGTCGGCGGTACAGTGCGTGCATGTACAAACGACTACAATGGTGAAGTTGTGCTCGTTTAATCCAAACGACCCGAGAGTTGTCCTTCTGACGTGAGGACATACGATTCACCCTGCGCAAAGGGAACCTTAACCTTCCGCTGCATTAAATAATGAGGTGTGGACGTACTCCCGAGACTGAACAAAATTCTTCTGCAAGGTCGTGAAATCTCCTCTGATCATCCCGTAGTCGAGGAAGTATGTATCTAGGGCTTTGACCACTGTTATCACAGCATCAATGTGGTCTTCCTCTTCTTGATCTTGGCGCAACTTCGTCGCAGCCTTGTGAATGAGATTCCCAAATCTCGTGCGCAGTTTCACGACGTGCTGGTAGCGTATATCTTGCGGGTCCGTAAGTACCATCCCCGCTTGGACATCCAATTGTTCGACAGTGAGTCCTTCTACATCAACATCCGGATCTGAACAAGGATTGACAACATGTTTGGGAGCCTCTTTGTAAATTGTAGGCATGCCGTTCCAGACAGCCTTGGAGATAGCCATATATCTAGTTACACAAAAGTATACCAGAATTCCAGCTAAACCATATGACACCACTCACCGACAGAAATCATTACGATCAACGCCATCCCACCTGCCGGAGGAGGTAACAAGGGACTCGAGTTTGTCAAGTGTCGGAGAGGCGATGTGCTCCAGAATTTCGAGAACGAAATCAACCTCGTCCACGCTCGGAACTGGAGCATAATAAGCACGAGGGGAATAGTGTAATTACGCAAGCTCACCGTGCCATTCAATCTTTACGTCTTTGGCTTCACAAAGACGACCCCATTGTGTGCTGTGGGACTTGTTGAAGTCTGAAAAAAATGCCATGACCTGCCAATGTGAGTGGCACCAAATCTCCTACCTGGGTCCGTCCATTGTTCGCTGTTGACGAAATGATTGTTGATAGGATAGACTGTTGTCAAAGTATGCAACACTCGCGACACTAAAGCAGCAGTCCCTGAGTATCCTCTCTCGCTCTTGGTCTTCTCAGTCAAGAGTGATAGAAGTCGGATAACTGTCTCTTTGTACCTGAGCAGCTATAAAAATACGTAAGGTGAGAGGCATCAAGGATTCTTTCCGACGACCTACGGCAGGACCGCCATGTCCCAAGCAGCCTCTGAGAATAGACATGTCTACATCAGGCAGTGGAGTAAATTGGTAGAATCTTGGCGACGATGAATCAATGCTCACTCCAGTGGAGGGTCGTATCAGAAGGTACACCCTCATGAGTCGAGGTTGTACGGATACTTGATGCCCCGTGTTTCAATTCCTCTTGGATCTGGGAAACGCAAAAGGGTAAAAACTTGTCGATTGTTTGTTGAGGCTTCGCACGCGCGAGACACGCAACAAGGTGGCCAAATGCCCTAACCGCATTCGACTTTGCGTTCGTTGTGGCGTAATCATAGACCAAGCTGAGAACAAGCTCGAAGAGTTGGTCAGATAGGTGTAGGCAGACAACGTCGGCCATGCTCTTTATTGACTTCAAGACTGCCTCCTCAGTCTTGCCTCCTGTGGTTTTCTTTCTGCCTCCTTCTTCGGGGAGGTTCTCGTATAGAGCGAGAATACGCCGAAAGAGAGACACCACCCAATCTGCGACACTGAATGTTTAGACATCCTGAACGAAGGCATATTAATCACCTGCAAAGCCGGAAGTGCTCTCGCGGACAAGAGTACGTTCTTCCTCCTTACTTAGAGCAATAAAGGGGCTCTCCAGGCCCTCGGGGAGTTGTGTTTCGTCATTGTCGAGCTCCGCGAGATCTTCGCTGGGCGCATCGCCGGATAACGCGAACCCAGATTGGTGCATGGAAATGTCGCCAAGCTTTACATGCTGCATCACACTAATTATGAATGATGTCGCGCATATAGTCTTGTTCGGGTCATTCTGTATTGTGGTGTTAAGATTAATAAGGAGAGAAAATATACGACAGACCAAATCAATGCCCGGAATACATAGCTCAAGGAGAGGTAGAACATGTCTCTGACCGGGACGCCACACATTCTCGGAGACCAAAGGGAGAGAGATACCAGAGAGTATTTTAAGAACTGCTGTAGTCCGGTGTGTCTCGTTGACAACTTCTAGTCCTCCGTAAGCACGTTCGAGTAGCTCTGGCATGACTAGTGTGGGCTCCAGTTGCGCCATCACGCGCAGAGCGCCTTGGGTCATAGCTAGAGAAAGTGTGTCCTTGGAGAACATTGCAAGCAAGGCCGGGGTTAGAAGGGTAGCGACAAATGCTCGACGTATCCCGGTCGTGAGACGACGAGTCTTGATGTTTGCATCAGTATCACAGACTACAAACAGCCTGACAGGACCCTCACCACTGGGGTGCGACAGGAAGGTAGTTGTTCTTCAATCCAACGATCGGCGAAGTCGGCCGTCAAACGTTGAAGAAAGCTTGTAAGCTGTAATCCAGGTCAGGAAGGATAAAGTGAAGGTGGAGACATCCGCTTACCAACATCGTCCAGTGGCCATGATTGGATGGGTGGAAAAATGACTCCATACTGGTAATCAGGCGATCCAAGGTGTCCATGGCTCTCGAGCCTGCGAGATACATTATCTGTCCATTTGGGGATGATGGCGTTGCTAATGCAGAGTCACCACGGATAGGACCATCAACAGCCATAGAATAAACGAATAACTTCGCTAGAGCATCTGCATTAAGTTATGATCACATTAGTTCAGATGTACGGAAAACAACCTGTGAGCATGTTTACTTATGCGGCTGATAGTTTTCTTTACTTTGGATCCTTGACGGACCAACGATGCATCCGCATGCGCAGAAGTCAGGTTGGGGTTCTGTAAGAAAATTAAAAGGCGTATGGATGTGGGCAAACTCGAGTTCCTCACTTTGGATTTCCCTACAGGAACATCTGGAAACGAGCGTGAGGAACATAAACATGTCAAATGTGCCGTTAAGGGCCTACACATGGATTCAAATCCCTTGCTAACCAGTAGAGTCCATTCTTGTTCAGACCACATACCCACATCCTTCCACTGTGCCCCACCCTCTTCGCCATAAATGCCGGCTTTGCCCGCAACATGTTCCTCCGCCAAACTTCCAGCCAATTCGAGGAAACGGTCATCCATCGAAAAAGAGTTGAACGCCTCCCATAATTTGAACATAACAGGAAGATAGAGGTGTGGATGAGAAGGTGGGAGAAATGAGGTCAACACCGGGATCATGGTCAGGGTTGTCTGCGAGATCAGAATCTATAAGCGGCAGATGGCAGAAAGATAGCAGGACTCACGTTAGGAGTGGTCATGGGGATAAAAGTGCTGAGCATATCAGGGATATCGCCTGATGGAAAGTACGGATTGCAACATTCTGCAACATAAAGCAAGATGTTGTTCAAATTGCGACTGTGAAGAGAAGTCAATGAAACACAAGTCGAGGGTAAATGAGACACACTTGGTATGGCCAAGGCGCTTCTTGGGGAAAAGTTCCTTGAGAAGAACCTGCCAGAGGGGCCGCCATGGAAGGCGTAGGTCTGTAGGTTCAAGCTTACGTTTACCAGTCTTTCCGAGGAGGCGGGAAATCATGTCCGCCCAATTCCGGATAACGCGCACATCCAGGCCAGGAATGACACAAAGCTCGTAATAAAGCCTTACAAGCTTAGCACGGGTGGAGGTTGTCATGGGGTAACGCAGCTGCAGCCAGCTGGGTGATTGGATGAGAATACGCGAACAAGCAAAGGAGACGGAGACCTGCCATTGGAGCATTGCATCCCAAGTTGTGAGGACAGACCAGTCCTTCGACTCAGCACAAATGATGAGCTTTGCGACGATGCGTTCTAGTTTATCCTGCATCACCTGGAGGGACTCGCATTGGTAAGGGAGAGCATCGAGATAGATAGCGAGGTTGGCTCTTTGCTTCTCATAAGAAGACTGGTCAGTAGTAAGAGGAGAGATCTCTTCAGCAGGAGAGTCAAGGACATCGATATCGTCATCGTCCATGTCGACACCTTGGATAGACAAGTTACCAGAACCTAGCTCGGCGACGATGCTGGGTAGGGATAGATCAAGGGTAGCCATTGAGACGGGTTCAGATGAGAGTAGGAGAGGGAATGGAGGAAAGGGGACGAGACGTACGACGCGATATATATATAATTACTAGTAGTAGATTGTGCTGACGCGTCGTATGTATTGCGTATGCGGCGCTCGGTGGTCCAAGACGAGCACGTGCTCAAGTGCTTCTATGTTCCGCCCACGTATCCTTGGCCAGTGCTACTCCAACCGCGCGTTCGTCTACGGCGCAGTCTCCCTGTTTTCCGCAGCGTTCGCGTTCCGTCATGTAGCCACCCCAATTCACCTCGACGCCCGGGTGGACACGGTAGGTACGTCCTTGTGCGCTCCATGCAATGTATCGCACCCTCATCCAACCTTAGTCGACCCGGCCACCTCTGTCGAGTTTCCCAGGGAGCTTCGCGTCCCCTCCAGGTTTCCTCAGCCACCCCACTCTCTCCTCGGGGTGGGCGTGCGCACAGTCTCTTTTCTTGGCATCCACGTCTATTCCGTCGGGTTTTATGCAGACCTCACTGCCCCAAAACTCAAAGTCCGTCTTATATCACGGCATGTGCGCCGACAGTCACACTCACACAGAGGACATGTAGCGGATCTCTGCCAGTGCAACCCCCGAAGAGAAAATCAACTATATCGTCCGGAACACTTCGTGCATCCTCCGCATCGGTGAGGCCGTCCCGAATCTCTCGCAAGCTTGCCTCACGTCCATTTGTAGTACCCACGCGTAACACTTCGTACACCCACCTACGCGATGGATTCGTGCGTGCCTTGACAGCGCGTCTCCATCTTGCCAAGTCTCGTGGCGCTCTCTCTGCCGAAACAGAGATTGCTGTGCAGTCTCCCCTCCGCAAACTCAAGTCAATCTTTCCCACAACTACTGTTTCAAAGGGTTATCCCCTCGACGTGCATCTCACCGCACCTACTGGCGACCCAGCGCGCCCGAGGAATTTGGTGTTTTCGGATTTGGGCGCTGTCGAGAGTGACTGGGTTGCAGAGGAGTTCGTATTAGCATACTTTGAGGGGGAGGGAATTAGCCCACCAGTGAGTTGCACCACTCTCGGTCACACAAACCGTATATTTAACACGCGAATCCAGATGAAAAAGGCAGCTGTAGAAAGAGTGAGCAGCATGGGCAACTAGTAGTAAATTTGTACTTGCATGAATTGGGTGTCGAAAGGAACCTCTTTCTGAGGTCTGCGGGGATCAAAATACTGGGATCCCGTTTAGCTCAGTTGGTAGAGCGCGTCACTAGTAATGACGAGGTCAGTCGTTCGAGTCGGCTAATGGGAATTTTTTTGTTTCCCAATTTTATGTTGAGTGATCCAAAATGGGTTTGCATTTTAACCTAGTCCCCGATGATGACTACGAGCTCACTTGCGCCCTTATCGAGGACCCTACCACGGTGTATATCCACACGCTCACTGGTCTCAGCGAACAAGTTTTCTTTAATTTCCAGACCACATACTACCGGTCCATCTCCCTTGCTCACTTCCGCTCTCGACCAAAAGCAAAGAGCGTCTCACTCAGCTAATAAGGAGGATTCAGTTGGCCCATTCCAATTAGGCATTCCACAGGCAGCGTTGAGGCGTGGAGAAAAGACTAAGAAATGGTCAGAACTGAGTGTTGGTGGCAAAGGTAAGTTTAGTTTGACGTCCTCAATGATCATCACCGTGATGGCCATATGTTGCAGTGATACGCACAACACAGCGTACTACCAACCTATCCATCATCCTGCTCGGTGCCGGACTGTCCGCTGTACTCGTCTATGCACTCGCCTCGGAACTCTTTTCGAAAAACTCGCCCACCGTGCTCTACAATGACGCTTGTGAACGAATCAAAACTTCCCCTAGAGTAAGCCCTCCGCCCATGGCAAAGGATTTCAACTCATTGATCAATCGTGCGACAGGTCGCCAAGTACCTCCATACTCCCCTCACCTTCCACAACAACCCACCCTCGTCTGTGCGTCCCCGTCATCGTCATCGATGTGTGTCGTCGCAGATAGCAGTCGATGCCTCTGGTCGGGAACATACGCTGTTGAACTTCTATATTCAAGGCGGGGCGTTTTCAGCAACACTCCCCACGGAAGATGAAGACGGTCATTGGTCTCGCTACCTCGATCCGCTCGCCTCCTTGACTTTGGAGGATATCAAGGAGAAGACGGCGCCGTTTATCGAGTCGGCAAGGAGCGCTTTCAAGTATCTCAGAGGGGACGTTGCCCCTGCTATGACACCGCCAGTAACAATGGACGGGGATAAGAGCAAGGAACAGGAGAGAACAGAGGAGCAGTCATGGTGGGGACTAGCCGGTCTGTTTTCCGGACTTCGCGGGCGGAGCTCGTACGATGGAGATGGTCATGGTGCAGGAGCAACCTGGACGGAAGGGGAAGTACATGCAGATCTCGTCATGGTACGTCAATTGCAATCGTTTCCCAGGTGTGAATTCAGCCACGGCCCATAGCAAGAGTGCGTGGAGTGCCATATGCGTACTTGCCATACTATGTGGCTAGTGCATCACTCCCTCACTCTTGCTCACGCTTGGTGTCCGTTGTACACTGACGCCGTGACCTGGTAGAATGATGAAGGATACTTCGTGTTCCGGTACCTCCTTATAGACATACCAAGTGCGTATCCTATTCGTTTTCATAAGACATTTTTCCACCCTCGATACTGTTCGGATTACTCTAATTACGCTTAATAGATTCAGAAAGCCGCAACCCGATCAGGGTATTTGTGGAGCGGGCACCAGGTGTTCGCGAGAATGAGCCTATCATGCGGTTTCATTCATCTTGAGCACTGGACGCTCGTGCGTCCACATCAAGGGTTGGGGATGACGACCAGCCCACGGACTAGCACTACGCCGAGTGTAGTCGCCATGCACCGATGTAACGCGTAGTATCACAATGAAACCCAGGAGGGGGTCGGCGAGCGTGACGGATAGGGAATCACAGAGTTGGAAATACCAAAGGACCATAGGACGGCGTGAATGAGAATACAACATGGAACGTCTGGAAGACGAGGTACTACTCTCCGAAAAGCTTCTGCACGCGTTTCAAGACGGAGTCCTTCTCAGGGTCTATGAAAGCATGTTGTGAATGAAGAGAAGGCGGAAGGAGCGATTGCGTGAATGAAGCTGGCACGTACCATAAGGGTGGTCCTTCGATGGGATCTCCAGGAGGGTAGGGAAGGCCTGCTGGTATCGATCGACCGTCGGTCTGATCTTCTCAGCGATCTAGATCGATTGAGAGGCATTTTAACGAGGACATTAATGAGGCAGGGTGGTACTACGGTACGTACATGTTGGTTAATGAGCAGGATTGCTACATCCTTGCGCTCTGTGAATTCCTGGAATGTTGCCTCGATGGTCGATATCTGGGTCTCTATGAAAGGGTCAGAAAGGACAGAAGAGGGCTGCGCTCTTGGACGCACTGGAATCGACGACGAGAAAGTTTTTTTTCTGCTGCTCGTTGATGTGGCCGACGCCAGCGAGCAAAAGGCCCGTGATAGAGTCCTGTAGCGAGCATGAGCAAAGACGAGCTAGAGAGATTGTTAGTATGTACTTCGTCGCCGATGACCGCGATCAGCGTCCTGTCCTTGAAGGAGGTGGGTGCCGCCATACCGAAATTAGTTACTAGATGTCGTCGCCAATGAACTTGGAGTCTAAGATGACCAGCCCGACCATCTCTGAAGACACGCTGCTGTATGTACTCTACCCGCCGCCTCCGCTGGCTGACAGCGCGTCCTGCACGTCCCTCGTTGCCTGCATACACAATCTCATCCCATCTCTCCTCCCGGACTTGCTCTGGCATCGCGACCCCTTTCAGCTCAAGGTCGTCCCAGATCCAGATGCGCCTCGCAGCGACGACTCGAAGCACATCCTCGAGGGTCGCATGCGCGTCGGCGATGCCGTCGACGACGAGTGGTGCGTCGTCTGGCTCCTCAGAGAGATCTCCAAGCGGTGGGACATCGTCATCAGGTTCGCTCTCTCTCCCGAGCCCCACCTCTCTTCGCTCATCTGTTCCTTTGCAGCGTATCTGACTCGGATGGCGAGTTTCTGCTCATCGAGGCAGCCGAGTCCCTCCCCAACTGGGTGAATCCTTCGAATGCGGTCAACAGAGTGCGCACCCCTCTCTCCCTCTGCAAACGGTCAGAGTCGTTGGCTAAACGATCTCTTGCACTCTTGCACCGCAGGTATGGATATACGGCGGCCGTTTACATCTCATCCCCCTTGCGTATGCCTCTTCCCCCAACAAGTCCAAGAAGCGTTCCCGCTACCCTGGGAGGCACGATCCTGAGGATGGGGTCTACATTGCTGCCGACAATGATGGTGGATACATCGCCGTCAACGACGCGCTTCCTCTCGTGAGGGACGCTTCTGTCGAGACCCTCGCCCCAAAAGCAGTCGAGGATACCGTATGGCGGCGAATAGCTGGATATCCGAGTGCTGCACGCAACCACGTGCATACGACAATGGCCTACCTCCCTGTCGACGTCGCCCGTGCACTCTCCGTCGACCGGTCGTTGGTTCAGAAGCCCATCGAAACATTTTATACTCGCGACGCAATGCATCTCCGCGTATGTGTGGGTACTAACATCGGATGGCGCGTCCTGACGAGTCGCCACAGGCCGCTCACAGAATGACCCGCTTTCCACCCCGTCCAGAGGTCCTCTGTAGGGTCAAAATGACGCGAACAGGTTACGCCCAGCTGTTGGGCCAAAAGTTCTATCCACCCAAGATTTTCGGCACCTTCAAGGAGAGGGATGGCACGGCTGCCTGGCGTTGGCGGGATGTCGGCATGAAATTGGTTAGCGGTCCGAATAAATCCATCCACTCAGTCACCCATATGGACCTTGCAGGCTTGCGGCTTCGAAATGCTATTCCAAGAGTCCAAAAACCGTGCAGACGTTGTGAAACCAACACAGGAAGCGCTGACGTCCTCCGTAAGTTCTTCGACATCGTTTTATTGTGCTACACGACCCTCTTATCGCCAGGTTGAAGCACGCAAAGACACACTGCGTCGTTCGCCAGATTACAAGGCATACTTGACCCGCCTTGTTGCCATCGGTTATTTTCGCGACGAAATGGAGGGTTCACAAATGTGGAACGAGCTTGAGAACAATGCGGCTGATATCTATGTCGAAACTCGAAGAGAAGAGTATGTTCTCACATCTACGTGTTCGGCATGGCGCCCCCGGCTGATCAGACCACTTTTTGGCAGTGACGTATCTAGACCGTCATTCGCAGCTCTCTTCAATGCCGCCCTTTCCCGTGCTTCCGAAACGCTTCCCGATGCTGACTTGGTGCAGGCAGAGGACCCTGATGAATGGATGAGTGTTGATGCCAAGGATTTTGACGAGGTCCTCGAGCGTGCCATGCGTGCCGGTGGTTCGACTGCAGAGATGCATACTATGGAGACAAACGGTGATGGTGGGGAAGAAGACAGGGTCGCCAAGTCGCAAACGGACAAACTTCGCGATCTCGCTGCCAAAGTGGAGCGATTTGTAGAAGGAAAGGGTGATGTAGAAGGTGCGCGGTTCGAGGAGTACGCCTGCCTGCTCCCGCATTGTGATCTGTGGCGGCTGACGTCTTTTATTTTCCCTCTCGCATCTGTAGCGAAGCGTTCTCCGACGAAGATGAAACAGATAGCGACGACGAAGAATTATTTAGTGACGAGAGCCTCTCTGACTCGGACGACGACGAAGAGCCCGACGCAGAGACCAGGGAAATGAAAGAGGCAGCTCGCCGGCAAGCAATGGATAACCTTGTGCCTGCGCTCCCAGCTTCTGAGTATGGTCAAATGCCCGCTTCATTCAACACGCAACGCGTGGCCAAGACTACCATGCTGACCGAACAGGTTGAAGCCAGACCTGCCAAAGTCGAGACCGGTTCCGGTGACATCGACATGGACCAGTCAAGTCCACCATTGCGTCCCATCCGTCCCCCACTTTTGTCGCGTGATAAATACGAAGGGGTGGATTCGGACGATGAATCTACCTCGTCGGACCCATTAGCTGGCGGTGAGGACGAGGACGAGGAGTCGGAAGAGGATAGACCTCAGGTGGTCGGGGAAGTCGAGGTGGACATGAAGGATGAAGAGGCAGAATTTCTCGAATTTTCGCGCCAAGCACTGGGCATAACGGACGATATGTGGGACGAAATAATCAGAGAACGACGAGGGCGAGGAGGTGGGCGTTTTCTACAACGTACGAGGCATGGCTGACTATGGGGTCAAGCGTTTGTCCCGGCGAGCGCAACAACGAAAAAAGCAACGGTGGCGACAAAGGCAACGGCAGAGCAACCTCGACCGTCGGTACCAAACACCGGTCCCGACACGAAACCCAAGCTAGATTCTTTCGAGGCGGTTATGCAGGCCATGGACGCCGAGTTGTCACGCATGCGACAGTCTACCGAGCAACGACCCGGTCCTTCATTACCGACAGACAAGGGCAAGGCCCGTGCGGAAGCTGACATTGATGTAGACATTGAAGCCTCCATGCAAGCCGAATTAGACAGCTTGTTGGAACAGGAGCAGTCGGACGAGGAGGGGGACGGGCCGAGCATGGATTACAACCTTATTAAAAATTTCCTGGAGAGTTTCAAAAGCCAGGGAGGTCTGCCAGGGCCGGTCGGTAATCTCGCTGGAAGGTTGCAGCCTGGCTGGACTTTGCCCAGGGACGAATCATGAGTAGATTTCGTAGCGGGATCTAATCTAATCGTTTGACGTAATGTAGACGTGCAATAGCTCTGACCGAAACCGTCATGATACACGCAGTCTTGATCTGTCAGTCGTCCCTTTGCACCCGTTCTCGCTGCCCGCTCAACGCCGAAGATCACAGTCAACACGTCGGGCATTCCGAGGCTGACCAAGTTCTACACGCCGCTCCACCAATCTTCTCAAACGGTCATCCAAAAGATATTTTCTCTCATCTCCGTGCGTCCTGCCGGGCTATGCAATTTTCTGGACGCGCCCGAATTGGAGGCGTTCCTCGGGCCCCGGGATGATTCGGACGAGCGCTGGCGGGTCGTGTACAGGAACTACGCGACGCTGTACTTTGTGTTCGTCGTGGACGGCGCCGAAAGCGAACTGGGCATACTCGATTTGATCCAGGTGAGCCACAGATTCGTTCTTGCGTGGAACGGTTACCACAACGCCGGAACCCCAGGTGTTCGTAGAAGCGTTGGACCGCGCGTTCGAGAACGTTTGTGAGCTCGACCTCGTGTTCCATTTCGACGAGGTAGGGACTCCGTACCGAGGGATATTTTGTGCCGGGTGACAAAAAAAGGGTGCAGGTTCATCACATCCTCTCGGAGATTATTCAAGGCGGCCTCGTGCTAGAAACGAACTTGGAAGAGATTAGCAATTCAGGTACGTGCAATGCTGGCGCGTTCACTTGTCTTCTTTTTCTGGATACGGTGGTGGTGTTATTTTCGAGCGGGGGAAGATGCGTATCGTTTATCAGATAAAATCCCATCGCTAACTAAACATCCATACAGCCAAGGCAGGATCGAAGGCACGCAAGGACTCGTTTGTGTCAGCGAATCCCCTTGCGCTGGGGACTGGCGTGGGTGGCGCTCGGAACGGGGCACTCCCGACACCGCTGGGGTGGTTGACAGACAAGTTGACAGGAGCAAGTGGACGGTAGATACATCACGAGATGGAGAAACAAGTGTGCGATGGGGCTACCATAGATTCGGTATGCACGTGCACACGTTTTAATGTAGAAACGATCACGCTCGTGATTGAAACGATGTTTATTACCGACCGGGTGGATAAGACGCTATCTGATAACCAGAACCCTGGAGCAACGATTCCGCCAGATCAGATCACGAGAACGGAAGTGCCTACGAAGGACATGGGTCAATGGATTACGCGGGAGAGAGAGGGAACGTGCGTTTCTTTTTCTTTTTTCCGGCGCCGGTGGGGCCCTTGACAGGGGGAGCGTCTTGTGGACTTGGTGCGGCAGAGGGGGGCTTGGGAGATGGTGGCCTCTGAGAAGGTGGGGGGGTTGGCGCGGATTGAATGGAAGCAGCTGCAGGGACCGACGGCGGAGCGTTTTGGTCGAGAGGGTGAGCGCGAGACAGGGCTATGTTGGAATGGATCGCGGTGGTCTTCATGGCGTTTATCATGAGGGAGTTGTTTTGCTGCTTCTTGGGGACGTGGACCTTGTGCTTTTCAGGAGCATCGACGGGGGTATCGTCGACGTGGATCGGATCGAGGCTGGGTTTTTTGGCGTCGGGCGAAGACGAGTCGATGATGGGCCAGACGAAGCCGGAGCGAGGGGTGTAGTCGGGGCGATGTCTGCGAAGGAGATCGAGGGAGGACTGGAGTGCGTTCAAGGAAGTGAGCTAAACGAGAGGAGGTTGAGAGGGGGGGGGCAGGGGGGAGGAGACGGACGGACCAGTCTGTTGGAGAGGAGGGTGTAGACGTCGGGCGACTGGTAGATGCGGTTGTTGACGATAAAGTACGCGGCGAGGGGTCTGACTGGGGAGAGATGCAGGCCGAGAAGGAAGTCAGAATCGGAACGCGGGCTGACCTTGGTCCGGGGAGAGACGCTCGCGCTTGTGGATGACGAAGAGGGCGGGCGGGGCGGCATGGGCGAGCGCAAACTCGATGCCGGTGAAGCGTCTGGCGGTGTGAGGCGCGGATGGCTGGACCGGGCGAGATCGACGTACTTGAGCTCCTCCGCCTCGTTGAGGATGGGCGTGCCGGTGTGCATCGTCTGCATGCGCAGCACCTGGTTGTTGCTCTGCTTGTCGTAGAACATGGACGTCGCAAAGTAGTCGAAGACATTGTCGGTGGTGAGCGGGCCGTGGGCCTGCGTGGACGGGACGGTGTGAGCGCGCGGTGTGCGATGAGAAACGGCGAGGCGCTTTCCTGTATCCACTCGTGCCAGATGAAGAAACGGTGTGAGTAGTCGTCGCTCGGGTGGAGGTCCTTCTCGTCCATGCCGTGCGACCGCCCAGAGCTCTGGTCGCCCTTTTATTCTCCCCAGCCATGACACAGGTGAGTGCCCGCCATGCACCCTCACGTTCGTGCAGTCCTCCTCCACCTCCGCAGACACGTCGGCGCCGGCGTCGTCTGCTCCGTCGCCTACTTTGACCCGTACGTTGCCCCCAATCGTCCCCGCAACCGCTTATCCTCCCCAGCGGAAACTGGACCGTCGACATCCAGGCCGGCACGACCTTTGGCTACCGTCCCATGCTCTTCGTCATTCTCCTCTCCGGCATCATGGCCGTCCTGTTCCAGGTAGCACCCCCTCCCCGTCCGAGTCATTTCTGGCGTTGATCCCCCCCAGATCCTCGCTACCAGACTCGGCTGTGTCACCGGTCTAGGTCTCTCTTGCATTCCCCTCTGCTCTCTCTTGCCCACTCGTCTTGTTTTCCAGACCTTGCCGCACACTGCCGCATACTCTTCCATGATCACCCAAGGCACCCCCGTCTCGTCCGCTACCTTGTCTTCTATCCCCTCTACGTTCTCTCCGAAGTCGCCATCGTAGCGACCGACATCGCAGAGCTACTTGGATCTGCAATAGGTCTGACCTTCCTCATTCCCGCTCTCCCTATATACGCCTGCGTTCTCCTCACCGCTCTCGATGTCCTCCTCCTTCTCCTCGTCACTGACAACTCTCGTCCCGGTCGTCCCGTCCGACCCGTCGAAATCATCTTCATATTCCTCGTACGCGTTCATTCTCTCCTTTACTCTACCACCTTCCTTCCCCTCTCTTTCCAGGTAGCTGCCGTCTTCACCTCTTTCATCATACTCACCATCAAGGTCAATCCTGTCTGGTCTCAAGCCTTTCTGGGTCTTGTCCCCTCCAACGAACTCTTTCAAACACAGCCGAATGCCATTTACACAGGTCCTCCAGCCTACTCTACCTCCACTTCTCTCCTTGACTTTCTACCGCCCAGCTATCGGCATCATCGGCGCAACGGTCATGCCCCACAATCTATTCCTGGGTTCCCACTTTGCAACCCAAGATCGTCTTGCTCCCCGTCACTCACCCCCTTCTCCTTCTTCACCCTTGTCCTTCAAATCCATGCTCCGTCGGTATTTTGTCTCCACGAGAGCTGCCGACAGCGATTCGAAAGACAGATCCACACCCCACGGTCTGCGACAGAACAACCCACTTTCTTTTATCCGAGCCCATCTGACTCATGCCATCGTCGACATTGTCTTCAGCTTGCTTGTCATCGCTGTGCCCATCAATTCCGCGTGCGCGTCCCTTCTTTCCTTCGCAGCACTTTCTTGATACCCTTTGCCCAGAATCCTTATACTTTCTGCGGCAGTACCTCAAGACCCGTCTGCCCCATCG
>JBBPUI010000010.1:0-44364 GCA_038094615.1 Heimioporus aff. retisporus | reverse complement strand
ATCGAGGATATCGAAGTCGAAATCATGCTCGCGATCTTGGGGAATGGTTTGGATGGCAAACTTCCATTTGGGATACAACCCATGCTCGATAGCCTCGTTCAAGTCTTTGCGATGAAAGTCAGGATCCTGTCCAGAGATCTTCAGGGCTTCGTCCCAGAGAAGACTGTGGACGCCAAGTTCGGGAATGAAATGGAACTTGACAAAGTGTCGTTCACCCTTTTCATTCAAAAGAGTGTATGTGTTGACACCAAAGCCTTGCATCATGCGAAACGAACGTGGAACACCGCGGTCAGACATGACCCACATGACCATGTGAGCCGCTAGTAGCAAAACTTGAATTGCATGAAAGCACAGAAACTCGTACATGACTTACACTCAGGCTGGAGGCCCACAAAGTCCCAAAAGTTGTTGTGAGCAGTCTGACCCGTCGGGACCTCATTGTGGGGCTCAGGTTTCACGGCGTGAACGAAGTCGGGGAATTTGATGGCATCTTGAATAAAGAAGACAGGAATGTCGTTCCCGACAATGTCCCAATTGCCCTCTTGTGTGTAGAATTTAACCGCGAACCCTCGCACATCGCGGACCGTATCCTGCGCAAAGACAGGTTGACCAATGCGGATGGAATAAACAACGAGTGCGTACAGCACTTCCCCGCGGGCCCTGAACCGTGCTGAACCGGACAAACACGGGCGTCGTGCGCAACGAGTCCGTCAGCACGGGTGCATAAGTGTATTTTGAGGCACGGCTGTCATGTACTTTGAAATACCCGTGAGCTGCAGCACCACGAGCATGAACAACACGTTCAGGGATGCGCTCGTGGTCAAAACGATGAACCTTCTCGCGACCAATCTGATCCTCGAGCAACATCGGCCCGTTGAATTGGCCGTTAGAGCCGATTACCCTGAGCCTGAGGAAATGCCAGTCAACAAACATGCGGAAGCGGACCTTTCTTTTTTTGCCACACACCAGTTGTCCGTGTCAGCAACCTTGACGCCATGGTCCGTGGTCAAATGGTCGCCTGGCCGCGTCTCTTGGATGTCACGCTGCAGGTCGAGGACCTTGTCCGCAGGAATCAAACTAGTGAACGCTCTCTTGGCAGTCTCCATGTGAGAAGCCATGGTAGAGGAAAACGGTCGACACAGAGGTTTATATGGCCGTCCAGACGAGCCCCTATAACTTTCAATATTGCGTCATTGACCATAGGTGAATATTCCATTCCTATTTTAGTGCCATTCAAGCCCCTGCCCGAGTAAAAAATAATTATCGGATTTATATAAGCGACAAGTATACAAAACAGGTATAAGAATTGAAATATCGGGGAGTCCAAAAAACGAGTCACGAAACGAATAGAAAACAATGAGAAGAGGTATACTTGGATAGACATACCGCCTGAAAATCCTCGTCAAGGAACTGTACGCAGGCAGGAGCTCGACAATACGCTCGTGACTAGGTTCGCGGTGCAACACGAACAGTACGAAGCGGAATACACCGATAAAGGGATAGCGTAGAGTGATATGATACGTCCTCATGGCGTGCAACGACGAATCGGCCATCAACTACGACGAAGCGATTGGCGATGTGTTCGCCCAGTCTGTAAAATAATTAATTCAGCGGATCGACCAAGCCAAAATGCAACTTACGCATAAAGATAAACTGTTTTGTAGGAGAAGTGCTTTACTTGACGTCGGCGCAATTGCACTGAGCTGCCGTACCGACCCAGCCTTTGCCACAGCCGTCGCACCATCCTCTTGGACCATGTTCAACTCCAATGGCCTTGGTAGCCACGGAGGGAGTGGAAGAGATCGACTCCTCGCGATGTATGCTAACCAGGTGACGTCCCAAGTCATGTTTGCGGCTAAACGAACGCCCACATGAGCGATGGGGACAAACATGGGGTTTGAGGCGATTGGGGTCGTGAGTTGCCATATGGGTTTTCAAGTTGTAGGCCCGGGCAAAGGCTACACGAAGATGAGCGGAGAAGACGGTGAGAGAGACAAGTACTAACCTCGCGGGCAAGTGGGACATTGATACTTTTTGCGGGGATCTTCTTTGGACTGATCTTCGACGCTACGGACCGACCTGGCCTGCGGCACGGGAGACGCGGTTGTGGATATCGGGGCCATATTGGATGGGGAGACAGTGTCGGCACCGATAAAACCGAGACCGTAATAGTCTGCGGAAGTAGACTTGGGAACGGCAGGGATGCGCGTAGCACCTCCGTAGTCAGAGAAACTTGCACGTTTGAAAGTGGCCTCAGGGGTGGGCACAGCGGGAGCGGTGCGTGGGCTGCTAAGCGGTAGGGACCCGAAGGTGCTGGGATCCACGGTCATGGGAAGATTGTTGTTGCCCTGGACAGCACTGCCGCCGTAGTCGGAGCAGCCACTGCCTCCAATACGTGTTCGTTGGAAGTCCATTTCGAGGTCGAGGGGGAATGAGCAGTCGGTTGCAGGATACGAAGAGTCGGAGAAATTATAAAAGGACTCGGAGCGAGTAGAGAGCGTTTCGTATGCACTCTCGGAAGAGACGGTAATAGTAGAGGGAGGACCACACGTTGGGGTATCGGATCTCAAAAAGGAGTAGGCGTCGTTGGAATCCACGGTAAGGAGCTGAAGTTGGACTTCGTTGAAAGCCGCGAGGCTGGAGTCCAATTCAAGTTCAAAGAGATCGGGGTGGGGGGCGAGGATGTCAGATGGCGAGTGAAATGAAACAAAGTCGAGGCCTTGCTGTTGCTTGGCGTAGTCTGAGCCATATGTATCAGCGGCGGAATAAAAGGTGTCGTTCAGAGGATCAGACATGACTGGATGGAGTGCTGCGGAGGGGTGGTGGTTCTTGTATGAGCTTCCCGTCGCACAAGGCAAATTTGAGAGGGACTCACGAAAAGGTGGTCTGGCAGAAGGCGAAATGGATATGTGCTGCGGACCACGCAAGCAACGTATATATTCACCTTAGTAAGCAGCCGCTTTTCCCACATGACTCACTGCCTCTTTCTTTTGTTCGGGGCGCCGTCGCAACCGTGCGTAATCATTCTCACGTCATCCTTTTTTTACTCACCGGTCCCATCCATTCACACTGCGGAAATTGCGCATACCCGCGCAACGTGTTGCAGCGCCGATTGCCTACTGCATCACGATCGGTCCTTCTCGTTCGGTCAGTGCGAGGCTTTCTGAATCAACGCGGTGGGCGCCCAGCTGCCAGTCTGCCACCGATCACCCCCCTTTGTCATCGGAGTCGGTTGTCAGCGTGTCGCCGCTATACTTGCGCCGTGAAACGGTCGGCGCCCCTGTCCACTTCGAGATGCGGCAGTGCATCCCTTTCAGGTGTCCCACTGCAGACTCTTTTTTTTCGCTTGATGACTCACGCAGCACCATGGGTCCGCAGTACGAAAGCACTGCGGTCTGTCTCTCTCTGCGTGATGGCCATATAGGATTCAGACACCAGACGACACGCCTGGGAGCACCGTGTGGCTCGGCAATTGTCATTCCAGTTCCGTCGCATCGTGATGTGTCACCAGCATGTACAGCTCATGCCAGCACGGGACATCCCTATGTGCTTGTCGACGTGTCAGCTTTCAACTCGGATTCACAACCCTGGATGGACGCACGTTAATTAATCAGTCATACGATACATTTGGGGCTGTAGCTTCCTTTAGGCTGTGACGGATGCTGTATCCCGCCATTTGTAACACGGCTGATTGCATATTCGCGAGGAAGCACGACCATCTATGCCACAGTTTTGCGCCCATCGAAATCACATGCTCGAGGGATCGACCTATCCGGGCAAAGAAGGGGGGCTGCAATAAATTTACCCGCAAAAAAAGAAATACCGCCCGCCTAGCTCAATCGGATAGAGCGTCAGACTCTTACGTCGGCATAGGCGATCTGAAGGCTGCGAGTTCGACCCTCGCGGTGGGCTAGTGTTTTTTTGTTAAATCCGCCCTCGAAATGATAACCTTGAATCGGAGTTTGGAAAAGGGAATCGGCTTGACCAGGCCAAACTTTGGAATCGCATGTGAACAAAGGATGCATAGGAATAATGATAAATAAAGTATTCCGTCCATGCATCTTGTAGATCAAGTGTCCGTCAAGGTATATCTGGCACGACGTGAACTGGTTTCCCACTGTTCATGAGATATCGTAAAGTCCGTCAGCGCATAATCGAATGACCAGCATCCGGTTCATCCTCGGAAGGTGCAACAACTATTCCGATAATATGTTTAGTTCACCTCCCGCAAACACTAGGAAAACACGCGCCTAATCATGTACGGCACAGTGGCCATCGATAAGCAGGCGAACGCCGCCCAGCTGAGGTATATTCCACTCCCATAGGACACTTCGATGCCTGACCCAACATTTTGTGCAACTTGCATCGTGTTGACGCTTTCCACTTTCTTAACTATCGCGGTCCAGATGGCCGCTCCAATTAAGATGAATATGGCAGATAAAACGGAAGTAGTTGCTGAAAAGAGGAACAGCGCAGTCCTCCGCAGTATTCCACTATCGGAGAGCATAAACAACAGTGTGATCTGGGTCATATGTTGCAACTCACGTAAACAGTGAGAGCGCAGTGAGTATCGTTCCGAGCAATAGGAAATAATATGCGACATGGGAGTTGGTTCCCAAGTATGAGGAATTGATAAATGTGGTTTGAGCGAAAATGTCGGCCGTGAATTGTGAATAATTGAGTAGCATGTCGGATGTGATGGCATTGTAGGGCTCGAATCTGGCCGCAGCGGAATGGTTTGAGCATTGCCCGGAGCCGTTGACATAGGCGCAGTAAGAGTAAAGACCGAACTCGTACTGCTGCCTGAGCCCTGCGCCTTGTCCGAGCGGAGCGGAAGCGTTGGCAGCGTAGAGCCCTTGAATGGGATCTTTGAATGCTTGGGCAAGAACCTCGCTTTTGCTCACGTCGGCGCCATGATAGTGATAACAGTGCAAAAACGCTCACCCATAACCCGAAACGTTGACAGTAGCCTAATGGGGTGCGGTCAGACTGGGAGAGTGGACGAAAAAAACTCGAGAATTACCATTGATATTCCGTGAGGGACACTGGATGTATTGGTTTGTCCGACCTACATGTGCTAGATAAGATGTACATTTGATCCGCACTCGCCGACACCCACATGGACAAAGATCAACAACAACAGTGCTGAAAAACTGGCAAACAGTTGGATACGCAAGGTGAAATGGTGGGACAATTACGCACGAAAGAAAGGAAGCTCCCGCGATGCAATATTCACCTCTCATTGCGATAACATGAAAGAATAGTACGTAGATGAAGAGAGGAAGACGCGACGGTGAAACGGATGTTGAAAACGCAGTAGCCTCGAGGGCATGTCGCGTGAACTCGACATTGCCTGATGAGGATGGTTTACGGCAAGCGTGGAGCCAAGCCGAGAATGCCGAACGAGTTATTTTTACGCTCCGAGTCTCCGACTGGAATGTGTCTCTGATCAGATGGTGGAAATAAAACTCCGCGCTTTTCGTATCGCCTTGCACTGGCTGCTGCTTAGTATGTATTCTTGGAAGACGATACAGTAGAGTAAAACTTGACTACCTTTTTTCGCTCCTAGCATAGTCGTCTGCCATGTCTAGGCTTGCGTCAAAGAAGTCTCTCGTTCGCAGCTTCGTTGCCTCTGAACCCAAGCCTGACTCCCCTCCGCGCGACGACCACGACGACAGTCCGGGTGGCCGTATCTCACCCCAAACACGCATTAAGAGAGTCGCAGCGCGGACGATGGACCTTGGAAGGAGCTTCACCGCTCGCCCTCATTCGCCAACATCGGATTGCAAGCGCACACTCAGCCTAAAACGGAAGGATAGAGGAAATGAAGTACAAGCCCAAAGTGTAGACCCAGCCGAAGGTAGTTTCTCTTGGAAAAAATGTTCCCGAATCACGCTTGCTCAGTTCGCTTAAGGGCATAATCACTCTACACTTCTGCAGTCCGATGGATCGCAATCCTTGGATCATGCATCCGCTGCGGCTGTCCCGCATGATGACTCACCTTTCATCACGCCTCCATCGCCGACGCTTGCGCCCACACGGTCCTTCTTGCAGTCGTTTCGAACATTTGGTTCGGTGCGTGTCCTTTATCTCCTTTATCCTTGACGTTTTCTTAGTGGAGCGCTAGATGCGCGCAGGGACTCAGACCCTCATTCAAGCTCTTCAAGCTCTTCCTTGGGCGGAAGACCCGGATGGCATGGAGGGGCCGATATCTAGAATCGACTCCCAAACGGATTCAGATAGCGATGAGGAGGCGACTGGTAGGAAGGTTCGTATCTCTGGGATTCATGCGACTCACCGAGTTTGGTTCCAGGTGCACAAATGGCCTCTTCCATTCATGCCATATATCGTCCCGTTGCTCGCTCGAGACGGAGAGTCTCACAATCGATATTTCCCCCGCAGAGCGAAGTGGACGAATTACCCCACGTCGACGTGAATCTAACCTCTGACGAGGAAGTTGACGCCGACGATTTCGAGGCGACAACGCCGCGGCCACCCGATTCTGAGGGATATTCAGAAGCAACCGACGTATTACCTCAGACTGCGCAACTTGGGCCACCGATGAGACGGAGGGCGCCAAGTCGCGCAGGGAGCACGACGACTGTCAAGATTACTCGACGGACTCGTCTGGCTGAAAAACTGAAAGAAATATTTGATTTGGAAGCTGTTAATGAAGTGCTAGCAGGTATGTTGTTTGTAAGCCCCCTCTCCGAGTCTCAACAGGATCAGAAATGCCATGTTGGCTTTTGCGCTCTGTTCGTAAGTCGGATTTCATCAAACAAGCAGCGTCGAATTTTCAGCCATGTCCAGTGTTACAGGGATACATGTACCTCACGAACTCTCATTTATGTTTCTTCGCCCACATGCCGAGTAGAGAGGTACTAAACTACTCAGCCATAAAATTCATACTCAGTTATTATAGGACCAAATTCTTAAATCTGGGACTCTCAGCAAAAGAGCTACCCGGACGAAGCGTTGGATCAAGCACTGGTTTGTCCTCAAGAATGATACCCTCTCTTGGTTTCAGTCCTCATCGGTAACTTGATGTGACTGGTGTTTGTGATATTTACTGACCTTGGCCAGGATCCTTATTTCCTCCACGGCATAGTCGACCTGCGTTATGCGATTTCCTGCGATCCTGTGGGAGAAAAGGAAATTCATCTGCGAACAAATCAGAAGAATCTGATGTTAGCTACGGATTCTGTCCCGAGCAGAGATGAATGGGTGAAGGCCATTCGCAGGGTCATATTTAAAGCACAGAACATGGGGGATACTGTCAAAGTAAGCCAGAGCGCTTGTGCTTGGATTTACTTTTACATTTTCCAGATCGCCATCCCATATTCTGTTATTCTTGATGTGGAGAAATCATCGGCCATCGAGTTCAGTGAAGCAATTGAAGTTAAGGTGTTCGACAAAGAGGGACTTTACTCAATCGACTCGTATTTCTTCGCCTACTTTCCTAATATTCAAGAGGCATTGGAACATATCCGGGAGGCTGTGCGGACCAATAGATCGTCTCCCGCCAATTCACCACACGCTCTACTAGATACCACAACTGCCCGTCACGGCATAGCAGCTCAAGGTCTGGACCGCGCTCGCAGCCTCCCTTCACCAGACGCCAAGACAATTTCTTCGTTCCGACTGTCTCATCTACTTCGACCCCTTCAGGAATCGCTTCCATCTACCTTGACAAGGATGTACAATACCTCGGAGCCGTCTGGAGGCACAGAAGATTTTACTCATATATCGAAGCGGGGCGGAGCGTCGATTGTGCCGTTGACGTCTTCGCCGCTGCCTCTGTCTCCCACCTCTGGTAATATTCCTGTTACCTCTCCCACCGAATTGCCATCGGATTCTTCGTCGCGGATCCATACTTATCCGCCATCAACCCCTACAGGAGACACAACCTCGACACCGTCCCTGACTAAAGGACTTGCAACAAGTGTACCATGGAACGTTGGTGTGCCTTCATGGCTAAAGGTTCCCCGAAAAGTCGTTACCGCCAATACTTCAAATAGCATTGTTTCCTCTGTGGTTTCCGAGTCACAAAGCGATGGAGGCGTGCGCGAGGTCTATGAATCGTCAAATCATGAACAAGGACTTGGCGCCTCTAGCGAGCTTGGGTATAGTGTGCTCGAGACGTCAGAGGCAATGGTCGATCAAGAGATGGTAGACAAATTTAAGGCTTCATTTGCCTTCGATGACAAAGAAACATTATTTGGATGTGGGCGACTCACTCCATTTTGGAATATGGTTCTAATAGTTGCACATAAAGACTTTTCAGGTTATTTATTCCGAATTTTGCCGATCTTTGGACGCTTATACGTCTCTTCAAACTATTTCTGTTTCAAATCTACTGGGCCTCTGAGCACTAGGACTAGAGTATGTTTGTTTACGTTCTTGACCCGTGGAACATTGCTAATCAATTATTTGATAGATGATATTGCCAATTCGCGACATTCTCAGTGTGCAGAAAACTAAGGCGACGCGGTTTGGCCACCATGGCCTCATCATCATGATTAAGGGACACGAGGAGCTTTTCTTTGAATTCGGTATCGAAGACAGACGACGTGCTTTCGTGTCGATTCTCGAACGTCAGATAGATGAGGTCAGGAAGCGAGCGCATCCCACCGAACATCAGGCATTGAGTCGAGGCAAGCTGGATGCACTTATTTTGGAGGAATTTGAACCACGGGGCTCGCTTGGTACTGATAGCGACACTTCCCCATCATCGGATGCGATGTCCGATTCCCTGCCTGCTGTGATGTTTACGTCAGCCTCCTCGACGTTCCTGACTTTCAAGCCAAAAGAATCTTTGCATTTCACGTTCCTCACCATTGGCTCAAGGGGAGACGTCCAACCTTACATCGCGCTTGCCAAGGGGCTGCAGGCAGATGGACATCGGGTGAAAATTGCGACTCATGGAGAGTTTCAGGCATGGGTTGAATCAGTACGTACACTATTCTTGGATATACTCAGCCTGATCCCTGTTAAGCATGGTATCGAGTTCGGCTACGTCGGTGGTGACCCAGCAGAGTTGATGCGCATTTGTGTTGATAATGGCACGTTTACGGTTTCATTCTGGAAGGAAGGGTTGCTGAAAGTAAGTGCCTTACTTTCATTGTTATATCTCTACTCAGTTTATATTTTAGTTTCGTGGATGGCTCGATGATCTTCTTAAGACATCCTGGGAGGCTTGTCAAGGGACGGATATTCTTGTGGAGAGTCCAAGCGCCATGGGAGGGTACCACATCGCTGAAGCCCTCAAGATCCCTTATTTCAGAGCATTTACGATGACATGGACAAGGACGAGGTGAGCAGTTGTGTTGATTTTGAGCAGGGTTTTATTGAGACCAAAGTAAAGGGCATATCCGCATGCTTTTGCGGTACCAGAGCACAAGGTGCGTACGTTTTTATTCGGGAAAATGGACTGGTGTTCAAATCCTTCGTTAGATGGGCGGCGGTTATAATTACATGGTATGAGGGTCATTGGTTCAATATCACATTCATGGCTGAAGCACTTCACACTAGACCTATGTCATGTTTGACCAAGTTTTTTGGCGTGCGATGGCGCCGCAAATCAATCGCTGGCGCCGTAATATGTTACACTTGGATAATACGAACCTGGACCGCATGGAACCCCACAAGATTCCTTTTTTGTACAATTTTAGCCCTACGCTTGTACCGCCACCTTTGGATTGGCCTGAGTGGATTCGAGTCACTGGTAACTCGCTTCTCTTCCAGTGCACCCACCTCTTATACGAAGTTAGGTTATTGGTTCCTCGACGACGCCGACGTTGGGGCAAAGAAATGGACCCCACCCGAAGACCTTCTTTCTTTCATTGACTCTGCTCGTCAAGCTGGCAAGAAAATCGTGTATATCGGCTTTGGCAGTATCGTGGTTCCGGAC
The DNA here is from genome assembly GCA_038094615.1 of Heimioporus aff. retisporus. Taxonomy (NCBI): domain Eukaryota; kingdom Fungi; phylum Basidiomycota; class Agaricomycetes; order Boletales; family Boletaceae; genus Heimioporus; species Heimioporus aff. retisporus. The sequence goes on along the minus strand of JBBPUI010000010.1, from coordinate 34,454 downwards.
CCTAAGGCTATGACCCGTTGTGTCGTGGACGCCATAGTGCAAAGTGGTGTCTACGCTGTCCTCTCCAAGGGCTGGTCGGATCGACTGCAAACACAGGCACCAGAAGCGTCCCAGCCCGAGGAACCATTTCCCAAGGAGATTTTCAACGTTTCGTCGGTTCCACACGACTGGTTGTTTAAACGCATCGATGCCGCTTGCCATCATGGCGGTGCTGGCACAACCGGAGCCAGTTTACGAGGTTTGTCCAACCTTGCCATATTTCGGATATTTTTGGGCCGACAATTATCTAGCCGGAATCCCAACAATTATCAAGCCATTCTTCGGGGATCAGTACTTCTGGGCTGACCGTGTTGAGGCACTGGGAATTGGCACTGGTGTCCGCAAGCTAACTGTCGACGCTTTGAGTCAGGCATTGATTTTTGCGACTACGGATCAAAAGCAGATCGAACGTGCAAGGGTGGTCGGAGAACGGATTCGATCCGTGAGTAGATTCCGTATATAATTTGGGCTTCCCTCCTTAGTGTCTATAGGAAAACGGTGTGGCAACTGCAATCGAAGCCATATACCGCGACCTCGAACGTGCCCGTTCCCTGATCAGAAGATCCCCAAACGAAGCAACGGATTTGGAGAAAGATGAATCTGCGAAGGAAGAAGAACCTTCTGATGTCACCAGCTCAGTGCTGGACAGTTCGCAAGCCCGATCTCGCTATGATTCGTTTGGGTCACAGCGGGGCAGCGAGGATTGGAGCGTTATCTCCGACGGAGAAGACAGACGGTCCTCTTTTTCGTCGCGAAGTAATAGCAGGACGGACCGCTCAGCAACATTGAAACGAAACAGCCTTGCTGCAGCAGTAATGTCCGTTCTGCCCGACTCGCTCACTGCACATACAACCCATCGGCGTTCTAATTCCAGTTCCTCGGCGCAATCATGAAATCTCACTGCTTACTTTACCCAGCCCATTTCCGTATATTCTTGCCGAAGGCTCAACAACGCAATTCTGTATGATAGATGAGTCAGCTTTATACCTTTAATTCTGTGTTTCTACATAGATGTAATTTAAGTAGAGTCATGGTCGTAGTGTGTTGCAAATATCCTCTTGCTAAACTGTCCAAAGGTTTCCGAAAGGGAAACATTTTGATCGGTGTCAGGCTGCATAAACAATGCAAATGTTTCTCTAGAAATCTTTGCCTGCCCTCTGCCGATGCGAACACAGTGGGGGGTCGCCATAAGTCTCTTTCCTGTCACAAGTTCAAGGCATTCGCCAGTTTGAAATGCCAGGCAATCTGCAGGTATAGATACTTTGATCAAATCGCCTCCTCTTGTCTTGATGTAGAGGCCAGACAAGGGTGATGGAGAGGTAACCAGTTCGGGCTCTTCATTGTCCCGCTCGCGTAAAAACATGGCCTATCAACAAGACGTGTCAAAAATGGATCAGGACAGTAAAAGCAACGTACAGAACAGAGACCGGTCAAGAGGGAATTGTCGAGGTGAAATCCACACCAACTGTCGATAGGCTCGTCCTCCGTCGGCGTGGCTTCTGTCGGTGGAAAATAATGAAGCAGTCTAGCTTTTGTAGTTTGGGACGTTCCGATGAGGTCTGGCAAGGAGATCGACATGTCGGTCAGATGCTTCGAAACTTGCATGAGGCATGTTAGCTGTACGCAAGGCCGAATGAACGAGCGATCGAACCGAAAGGCTGACAAGCCGCTGCGAGCTCGCATCCAACTTTAAAGACGAAGCTAGAAAAAAAATGTCAACGCCCGGGTCGTCGGCCCTGAACGAAAAGCTAGACCAACCTCCCGAGGTTCTTGAATGCTTCCTCAAACCCTTCGATGCCCTTTTCGTCAGGGTGTGGCCCTGTAGCATACGTTCGACGGAGACGAATCGCAGACAACAAACTCCTTCACGTACATATATTGCTGCGATAATACTCTCGGTACTGCTCCCTGAGCTCGGGAGAGACGTCGGGGACGTCCACGATGGGGTTTGCGTAGTACGATCCTTTCAGCGTATCTGGGTCGGGATCGCGTTCAGCCGTCGCGCACTGGCACGGGCGTGGATCGGGTTACCTGGCTGTCCGTTCATGATTTCCTGTGCTTAGGGCATCAGCAAAAAAAGGCAGGCCTTGAGCAGGACGACGCTGTCTTGCCTTTCCGTGCGACCATCCAAAGCTGCGTTTTTGCGACGGGTCAGCTCCCGGTGCGACGAGGGCCTTGCGCGTGCCGCCTCGACGTACCTGTACGAACTTCCGGGATCCGCATAGCGTTCTTTGATCGCATCTGGCAGGTGTGCAAACTTGTATGCGTACTTGAGCAAGGACTCTCGGTAGGTCCGGTAGACGTCCGGTAGATCCTTGACGATGACGATGCCCAGAGCTTGCGGGTGGGACCCGAACGCTTGTTCTGGACGAGCCGGAGGGCAGTGACGCAAAGCGATAAAGATCCGATCCTCCTACCTATAGAGTCTTCGAGGGACAATGGCGACGACACAAGAGTAGGGTATGATATGGATACGACTTTCGGAGCGCTCATTGCGTTTGATGTCTGCAAGCTGCGGTTAAGGGTGAGGATGGTGCGAATGAGCCTTCCTGCCATTACTTCTGTGGCTTCGTTGTGGGTTTTGGCGAAGCGGATGTGTTCAAGTTTGATCAGCTACTACTTACTTGAAGATGAAACGATAATCTCTCAGTTGGATGCCAGCCAGCGTCTGCCAGGAATCCCAGCCTCCAGTCTGTTAATTTATTACTGCAGAATTACAGATACTTTGTTACAGGACGAAAGTAAGAAAAAAAAAAGGCAGTATACAAACTGTAACGTAGGGCCACACAAACGGGGGGTATCGTACGTTTCTATTGAAATCGGGTCGAGTGCACTGTCAGCTTCCGTTTCATAAGTCAGATCTCTAGTCAGACACCGAAAGCTCCGAGTCCGAACTTTCAATCATTTTGGTCTGGATTAAGGCGTGTCTAAGTGCAGCTCCCGTATCATCGATCGAATGCAAGAAACGCAAGATTTCACGACAAAGTTGCCAGTCTTGCGCATCAATCGCACTCTGCAAGAGTCGAATAGCATCCTTGTTCGTTTCCTCTCGTTGCTCGAGATTGTGTAGCACAAGTAGATAGGATCCCGCGGTCTTGAGCCGACCAGAATTGAGGCATAACTGAGGAAATGTACCTTCTCATAAAAGTATGCGCAAGCAGAAACGGGACGAACCTCGAACAAACTTTTCGGGTTGCCCACGATATCAAAGAGTCGTCTCCACCTTGTGACTTCTGTTTTCCGAGCGCAACCGACCACGACATCCAGCGCAACATCAAAGTGGTCGAGGAATTCTATCACAGCAGGTAGTGCTTTAGATGCGGTGCTCGGTGCAGCGTTCTCATCAGTTTCTGCTGCCGATTCCGATTCTGCCACAGTATGGAGAAGGATCTCCAGACTATGAGCAAAGAACACGAGATGTTGGTAGTTGGTAGCGAGTTGAACAGCTTCTCGTATTTGTCCAGATTCCAGATAGTGCCGCAAGACGTGATGGAGGAAAAGGTGAGACTGCAGAGGTCGTGTTCATAGTTGCCAAGAGAACGAGACGAAATTAAATACGTACGCTAGTCGCATGTCTGAACATTACGAATGGCAAGTTGGAGCGAGTGGCCGACTCATGCTCGGCACCGATGATAATGCCTTTGTCCATGAGCACAGCTATGCAACAACGTAAACATTGATGGGTAAAGACAAGAGAAGGAACCTACACAACGGGTAGAAATCGAGTGGAATGTTTACACTCTCCTTCACGCTCTGAGAGGTTTCATCTTGGGATGTGGGCGACTCGATGGCAAGAGCGTTGAGCCAAACTCGCATGCCCTGTCCGTCATATCCCCAGAGAGAGTTCTCCAACGATCCGATTCCACGAAGGTGTATCCAGCAAAACTCGATGTGATTCGCAAAAATCTGCATGTCGTATTTGACCTCTCCCTCGCCGGACTGTGATTTCGCCGTTCGAGCGATATGAATATATGGTAATTGTGCGGAGCATGTAACACTTTACCTTCCTTGGACGGAGCAGCACCAGTTGTCCACCCACCATCATGAGTACGGTGGCCACGGCGAGATCATCAACAGGGTCACCGAATTCTGTGTAGTATAAGCAAGGACGCTCTTCGATCGAACAGAGCGACAAACGTTTTTGGGCATTAGGAATCATCCAGCTCAAAGCTCTAACCGCGGAGGGTACAGCAATGATTCCATTGAAAGTGATGCTTCCACACATGTGCAATTTGATCGAGTCCGCAGTTGGAATGATCAAGTAATGGCTCAGCATATTGTCCGCGGTGTACACCAACAACGAATTGTCAACTAGGGACAGAATGATGACTGCGGACGAAATCATTTCTCGGTGGAGGACGTTTTGATTGCTTAATTCCGCGTCCCGAGAATACAAACGAATCTGCCCTAGGCGTCAGCAGTGACTGACACGAATGCAGACCTTTGACAGACCTGATATGACTTCGACACCTCGACCGCCGCTATGAGGACGTGATGGAACCACAATAAGCCACCTTTGACTGCGAATGCCTGTTCCTGAGTCAAGCTGGAGAAGAGCTTCCATCGACCAGACGTCGAACTGTAATGGATCAGTCCACGTCGGCCAGCAACGGCGACCAATCTCCCATCACTACTAAGCGCCGAGTATCTGATCGGCCAGTTCGACGCTAGATAAGACTGTGGGATCTAAAGTGACATATGGTCATACAAAGTATCGAACAGGGCAGGATAGCTTGCCTTTATATGCTGCCAAACGTCTGACTCCGGATTTATGATGCTCATATCTGGTTGGTCTGCTCCACGGTAAACGAGCGCGCGGTCGTCCATTTGGAGGAACGCATAACGTGTGTTGTCCTGGCGGGATTCAATCACCGCTCCTACAGTGGAGGACATTCACGTACCGGGGAATGCTGACATGTTGTTGCACTCTTTGCAAATGGCAAGATAAATATTTGACCGTCTTGTCCTGTGAAGTTCATATTTTAATATCAGCACATACAACGGGCATAGACTGACCATTTGGGCTCGATTGTGCGAGCACCACCAACTCGAAATTACCGGGTGCCCAAAACTTGATGGATATCAGGAAGACAAAACTATCGTGAAGGCGGCGGCGACTCACCAAGGACTTGATTCCATACATGAACGCATCCTGGAATTTTGCGTTGTCAACGACATCATCGACTCCAAAACCAGACGCAAGGCATCGTCCCCCAATGCTAAAAATCGCCCATCCATGTTCCCAGCCCACTGCAATGACATAACCATCTGAACTCCACTCCATCGCAGACACTCGTCCACGCGGGCGGTTATAGGGGTTTGGGACGTCTATGATTTGGGGTGTCGGAGCGGGACCTTCCGGTGACGGGAAGGCAGTAAACTCGATGGAACCACTGGACATGTCTCAAAGCGGGTCTCAAAAGACAGCGTCACGAGCTCACACACCTGAACGTCCCGACAGCGACCAAAGAGAATCTCGCATTGATTGCAACCTCCACGGCTCGACGTGGCTCAGTGTAGACGGGGGCTCCGCCAGCGGATTCGTCACTCTCGACGTGTCGAGACTTTTGTACCCAGCGGGGGACTTGAAAGTTATGAATGCACGTTCCCTGCCAAGTTTGCTCGGTCTGTATCGAACCCGAAAGAGGATGCTTGTCTTCCTTCCGTTCGCTACCGACAGCTTCAGGCTCCTTTGAAGAAAGGACAAGTGAGCATATAAACGCGTTGCAAACGAGACGCCATATTCACATTACCGCCGGGTTCGTCATCATTGTTTGGATCAATGTTGTCCTCTTCTGGTAGTGAGCTCTCTTGTAATCGCACGAAGTAGGCTCTTCCATCCGAGGTTATCCATGTCTCGACCCCCGAAGAGGAATGCAGGATCTTCGAGACGGTGACTGAGAGCGACTCAAATCTACACGCGCTACCAGATACACAACAGTATGGCACATACCATCGCTGTCCACTAACCACGGGAGCTCGTGATCGTTGAGAACCCAAGTATCGTAACCGACCAGCAGCCTTCGAGAATGGTCATCGGCATCTGAATCGTCATACGAAGGCCACGGGATACGTTGGATGGCGGGCGGAGAGCTGGTGGAGAACGTCAAGTGGTATTTGCGTGGGGAGACGCTGTAGTGGTAAGGCATCTCGGTCAGGTTAACATGGAGGTAACAAAGGCAAGGGGCACTACCTGAGAACTTGACCTTCGGCACGTATCACACCTTCAAACGCAAGACTGACAGGTTGGAGCGAGAGCCCTTCTCCCGGCCCAGCAAGGAAGTTGCGCTGGACACCTGGGGGGATATCTGGTGGTTGATATACAGCGGCATCTGGTATGTGGTCGACCGTCACCAATACGAGGTAGGAGAACGCGGTCTGGAAGATGGCACAGTGAGGGTGGAGTAACGCGTCGGGAAAAGGAACTAGCCTGTATGACGATCCTACACCCGTCCGGGGACCACGTCGCGGCGAGGTTGTCGCCATGCTCCAGGAGAGACGCATCGGACCTTTCGAGGTATGCTAGAGGTGCAGACGGCTGAGGTAGTACATCAGAAAACAAGGACGCGGGGGCGAATACGAGCAGTGAACGTACCCGAACACGCCAGACCGAGATTGCATGGGGAGTGAGGGCACAGAAAAGAGACTTGTGCGGACTCGGCTCGAGCGACAAGATACTCTCGAGGGGTGCATCTGGCAAGGCGGGGGCGCTGGAGAGCTGCCTCGCTGCAGAGGTCGGAAAGTACATGTGACGAGTAAAGTGTGAACGGCAGCCCAATGCACTGGCGATGCTTTGAATGGCCGCCGGTGATGAGAACAGGTACGGCGGGACTGCACACGGTCTCAAGGTCTCAGAGAGGGGGAAGGCGCATGCATCGGTGGTATTACGGGTGCTAATGATACAAAAAGTGTATGGGGATGTGAAAAAGAAGGAAAGCAAATACGAACAAGTCAGATGTACGGTAGCACAACAATTGAAAGTCTTTTGTGAATGGTTAGTCACGCGCAGATCCCCAGACCCCGTTGAACCATCTGTTGTTTTGGGAGGCGGAGAGATGGTCGTTTTCTGGCTTGTGGCCAGAGGAGGACGGGACGGGGGTCTCCGGAACGAGAAATGACATGTCGGAGTGGATGGTGGAGATGTAGGAGCCAAATGCCATGGGCTGAAGGCGAGCCTGACGGATGAAATCCATCATCAGGGAGACACCCTGACGAGACTGCTCGGATATGAGTGGGTCGGTGAAAGGGGTAGTGGGAGGGGGGCGGGACGTGCCTTTTGAACATGGGCTTTGAAACGTGCCAAACCGTGGCTTTCGATTCTCTTGGTGAGGCCCCAGCCGAATTTTGAGGTGATATACGCCTCGGTGGTTTGCACTGTTCTCCTGTGTGAGGTGCAGGGTGAATGCGGGAGGTCCGGGGGAAAAAAGGAAAAGGGGACGGACCCGTCGTGCGACTGCTGGAAGAGCTGGGTCTCTTCGATCTGCATGACCTTTACGTGGTCCAGGTTTTTGGTGCGACATCTGACGAGCTTGCCAAAGGGGTCGACTTCGCTCTCCTCGATGACCCACGACTCTGTGCGAGACACGATGCCCTGGGGTGCCCACCTCGGGAGGGTGCCCCGCTTGAGGATGAGCCTCGTCGTCAAGAGGGAGCCCGAGTCGGTCTGTGTGCGGTCGACGACGTCGCACGAGATGACGTGGGATGCGTATGGGTTGGGGTAGCGCAGAAAGAAGGCGAGGGAGACGATTGACCAGGGATCGCTGCGAACGATGAGCGCGGCCACGGACGGGCACGACACGCAAAACTCACTCGTACACGAACGACTGCGAGAAGAACTTCATGGTGTCAATGAACGACGACCCCCAATTGGAGCAATAACCGAATGCTCAATTTCATGCCGATGCAATATCATCATCACGTGTGCCACCCGGCAAACCCACGCTATTACACACATCTAAGTATATACTGACACCCCTCTCATTTCGTGAATACTGCGCCGTGTCAGATCCCACGCGACGGATGCGGATCCAGCTACGCACTCGATACCACGTCCTCGTCCTGCACTTGGTGGCTCAGACTGACCTTTTGTGCATGAGGCGCAAACTTGGATGACCGTCCCTATTCGCAAACGTCGCGGGTCAGTTGCAGCGGAAACGTCCAGCGCGTCCATACCCTGCATCCACGAACATAAACTTGAATAATGCCAGGTGTGGAACATCGAAACTCACCAAACAAGCCCGTATCTGAAATTCGTCACGAGCGATTTATGGATCCCAAGGCAGACATCCTACGGCGCATCACGAAATGATCCCCGGCCCATCTCTGCGGCCCTAACTCACCTCGATTGTAGCGCCCTTTCGCAGGCACACGGGGTCCGATAAATCGGGTCGTTCGCCACGCTTCTTGGTGTAAACTTTGACGAGACTAAGACTTTCCCATATGCGGCCAATCAGGTAGTCAAGACTGTACATCGAAACAATGACGCCAAGAGAGCAGCATGCAAGCTGGCAACGCACTTCAAGTCCATCTCGCAACTGATCACGACCGTGTTCTCTGTTCGAGCAAGCTTGTCTACCTGCACAGAGTGTGAGCATGATCACCTCGGGCAAAAAATCTCCCCGTTACGAGTTCCAAGCTGATCGCGTCTATCTTGTTGTATACATCTGAAATACCGCAAGTACGCAACATAAAATATGTCAAGTGCTCATATTTCCACGAAATACTCACAGAGACACGGTATATATTTACGGGTGCCTGAATCGACAGTCCGATCACTGCTTGCTTCAGCCGCTCAATGAACTTACCAATCAGCACGTCTATGAACTCATCTGTAGTGATCTACAAGAGGCGCAATTCGGATCTCAGCGTCAAAAAGGTAGTTTGTCTAGGTCTCACGTCTTCTCGAATCATGACGTCACAGTTATGTAGCTTGTCTGGAGTGTGTACGAGAAATGAGCTCGAGTCTTTATGTAACGAATCTGACGCACAACTTGCGAGGATCGTCCGTATAGTTTTCTCGTCGGTCTTGGTCAACTTTACGGTCGTGTTAAGCTCAAGGAGACATTAAGGCTAGGTCATTGTCGGCACAGGTGACACAGTACCGTTATCTGTTTGACGAAAGGCAAGTGTCAGTAGTTGTACAACGACAGCGCGCTTGATTATTCACTCCACCGGTAGTCTTCCGTTTAAACACAACGTCCGGTTTCTGCTTGTTCAGTCGAATACCCACGGCGTCGAGCTCGATTTCCAAAAGGCGCCTGTGTTCCTCAGACTTTGTAGCGTCAAGCATGATAAGTATCAGATCAGCAGTCTTCGCGGCTGACTGGACATGTGATACGCATCAAGTCATCAAGGGCCGTTACTTACTCGCAACTACTTGTCGTCCTCGGCCGCGGCCTTTGGCGCCAATCAGGAAGTAAGAAAAAAAAGGCAACATTTCACGTACCTTGACTTGCACCCTCCACAATCCCAGGCAAATCGAGAAGCTGAATACGAGCACCCTGATATTCGATCACACCAGGGATGGCCGTGAGGGTGGTAAACTCATAGGCTGCTGTTTCTGAAGCCGTGTGCGTGCATTTGCTAAGAAGCGTGGACTGTATCAATTTGTCTCAGGTGAACCGATCTAAAATCCGAGCTAAAGACAAGCCTTTCCGACGGATGGGAAGCCAATGAGCGCGACACGAGCGTCTCCAGATTTTTGGACGTCAAATCCAACGCCTGCAGGACCAGATTTAGAAGCCGGTTCGAGGAGCTGGGCGCGATAGCGCGCAAGCTTGGCCTTGAGCAGACCAAGGTGATATTCTGTCGCCTAATTGTAAAATGTCAGATCATTTGAACATATTTCACGGTAAATGAAACCTTGTTCTTCTGGGCTATTGGGGGGTCATGGGAGATGGATTGATAATTAAGCATGGTACATACTCCTCGCCATCTCCTCTTGATGGTTCGGCATTAAAGTTAGATATACCACACGCCGTCGGTGGCGGGCACGCACCCTCGATTTCTTTGATCTGTATGAATCAGGATGCGATCAGGACCAGAAAGCGTGTACAAAACCAACCTTTTCGACGATACCCATGATGACTGCAGTGGGTTGTGGTGGTAGACTACTACTACTAGAGCCTTCAATGAGGCTACTTTAATCAGTACCACGTGATTGATATATTGGCCATAGCTAATACTAATAGCAATTACCAAAATACGAGTCGAGAATATGACCAGCATCCGCCGAGGAATGTCTCATCAACCGTCACTATTCTCCCTAGAAGAACAAGATTCCAATGACGGCGATGAACCTGACTGGGAGCCTCCGCCAATCTCGAGACCCCACTCTTCCACGCCTTCTCTGCTTTCCTCTTCCATTAACACCTCCTTGCGAAGCAGAGGCAAGGGCCGTCAATCAAGGGGCACTTTCTCCTCCGCGTCTGCTTCCAGCCTGATATCCTCAGGCTACAACCCCCCTCACCACCACCCAAAGTACTCCGACATCTACTCCCAGTTCGTCAAGCGCTACAGGTCCGAGCCAGGACTTGACGACGATCCGCGAAACGATCCGGACTCGAACTACTTCCAAAGAGGCCTGGGTCAACTCATAGATGCCGGTGACAGTGATGATGAAGATCTCAGTCGTTCAGGTCTTGCTGGTGGAGACGCATTCGATCGTTTCTCCGCCCTCATGCTGGAGTCCGATCCGATTGAACCCGCGACCGCAGAGGATCGCCAACGTCTCGAGTGGCAGACCATGCTTGCTTCCGTCCTCGATGGCGACGTTCTCAGATCCGAGAAAACCCGTATTGCTTTCGCCCTCGAATCTTCCAGTGAAGAACACAACAATATTCATCATAACATCTGGCTCGGTTTGCATGCAAAGTTTTCAGGAAGGAAGGATGCAGAAGAGCGTAGGCATATCGAGGAGAGGAGGATGCGCACCGTGGATCTCGTCATCGAGGAGATAAGTACTTTTAGGCTCAGAGACGAAGAACGCGACCCATCCACAGCGCTGCAGCGAGTCAACGCTCTTCTATACAGACTTGAAGCGGCCCAGTCCCTCTACCCAACCCTCAAGGCTTTCTGTGCTGACAAGGTTGCTGCATCGGAGCCACAATTCCAAGCCCGCTGTGACACTCTTAATACTTGGTCAACCGTTCTCATGAGCTTACGCCGTCATATCGCCCTTTTACAAAGATGGACAGGCAGCGAGTCACTCGATGTGACGAAACCGATTTTCAGTATTGACGTCTATCCTCGTGTCCAAGCCAACGGGTCTTTGAAGCAAACACAGGACTGCAGCACTTTCATAGAACGCATCCTCAAAGAAGAATCTATTCAGAAGACTTTTGAAAAGGGTTTCCTCGTTACCGTACACGCTTTCATCGGCACTGCTCGCGATGCCCAAGTCAACCTATCTTCCTTGTTTGAGGAGATGAACCTCCCGACTTTTGAAACTGAACTGGTTCCCTTGATTTCATTCCCCACCAAGCTTGCCCAGGCGTGTTTACGCGTGCGCCTCGACTATGTCCAGAAACTAAATAACCCTGAGGTCCTCACTATCGACCAGGTCACGGAAGATGTAAAGATTGGTCTGGGGTTAGCTTGTACGCTCAAGAGGCAGTACGAAGCATTCCTTACTCCCGATCCCGGAGGCAAATGGAATTTGCCCAGATGCATAAGCGAAGACTATGATACAACCATCCTCGAGGCTTTGTCGGTGTTCTTCAGACTTATTCACTGGAAACTCAAGAGCGGTGTCAAAGGAATTTACTTCAAGGAAACAGACGTCATTGATTCTCAATGGGCAACCTTCAACGATGTCAGTATGACTGTCCTTGGGGCTTCCGCCGTAGTAGCAGAACAGGTTTGGTGAGTGTCGCAGCTTTGACTACGGACTGATGACCCAATGATATCTTATAGTTCATTAACAAACCGACTAATGGTTCGAGTTGCGAACTATTTTGAGACCCAAGTCCGTCTCCCGTCGTCGGCGAATGGACAGGTACACAAAGCCGCCAATCCTGCCCTTCAAGGTGATGTCATCGCCAGCACTGGTCAGATGACCGACGAACAGAAAGTCAACTGGTATGGCAAAATCTTGGACAATGTCCGGTTGCGATACCGTAAGCTTCAACGATTCGCAAGGTTTGTGTGCCAATCATCGTCGAGAAGACTCTTAACTTTAAAATGACAGAGCGCTTACGCAAAGAATAAGTAACTCTGCAGAGTACAATCTCGAAAACGTTCCTCTCGAACAATTTATCTCGGTCTTGGTTACAACAGATCACTTCCTCGTTTACACCCAGACCTATGAAGAGGATGGTACCTACATAATTGCCTCAAGTGCGCTCAGGGACCGCCCTGATGCCATTCGCCGCATCCTTCTGGAATCTTTTCACGTCGACGAGGTTGCCAACGACGAGGGCTTACCGCATCCCGTTCTAGACAATGTTGCGGAGTATGCGAATACCGAGGAGGAGGAGGCGGAATACCTTTTGCTGTTGTCCCCTCGAAGCTCGTTTATTTGGAATGGACTGGTTCTCATGTTAGAGTTGCCAAGAATAGAACTCGACATGAAGGATAACCGGGTGAGGTTGGTTGCAGACGGGACAATGCGCCGACTCGCGTTGGCGAGACAGCAGTTCGCTGACATCTTTATTCCCGTTGATGAAGACGACGAACCACTTGAGACCATCCTCAGTCCTCCACCGTGTATAATCGAGCAGCAAGCTCATATTCCGGTCGTTAATCGTGAATTGCGCAAGATTTCGCGTGCGACGAACAAACTCGCGGAATCTATTGTTGACTCGGTGCATCACGTCCGTAACACTCTGCGAAACGCTGTCCGACATCAGGAGTTGCTGGAGAACTGGTATTTGTTCGCATCTGAGCATGGCCAGCATGCGCAGAAACATATGGAACGGCCTTCAATGACCAAATTCAACCGTTCGCTCATTCGGCTTGCCATCTCCTGGGTATCCTTCATTTGCGATGACTGTGATCCCACCGACAGGAAGACTTTCAAGTGGGCCGTCAATGCACTTGAATTCACACTACATCGCACAAGGCGGAGCAATATTCTTCACATGTCGGGAGAACAGTTTGAGATGCTTCGACAAAAAGTAGCAAGTTGTATGACACTATTGATCAGTCATTTTGATATATTAGGTGCTCGGTCGACTCTGGAGGCACGCAAGGAGAAAGAACGACAAGAGGAGTTGCTCCGCGAACAGGCATCTCTCGCCGCAGAGGATGACCCACTCCTACAGCGTTCGCAATCTCCCATCAACGACGACTCCATTATCTACTCTGGTACCCATGCATATACAGCGGCTTACGTTCGCGTCTTTTGGGAAAGGACTACCAAGGTGCTGGAAGGCCTTGAAAAGGAGCGCGAGCAGATGGGTTCGGAGCATCGTCTAATCGGACGTGTGCTTGACGATGAGAAACTGGAGGATCGATCGCTAGTCTTCCTCGCCTCTTCCAGTTCAAACATTTCGATCCGTTGGCAGCAGCGACGCTTCATTGGCGCTGGCGCATTTGGCTCTGTCTACCTCGCCGTCAACCTCGATTCAGGGTCCCTCATGGCTGTTAAAGAAATCAAGTTCCAAGAGTTAACTGGGCTACCCAATCTCTACTCTCAGATTAAAGACGAACTTAGCATCATGGAGATGCTGCATCATCCAAACGTCGTCGAGTACTACGGCATTGAAGTGCATCGGGACAAGGTGTACATCTTCGAAGAGTACTGTCAGGGAGGGAGTTTGGCAGCATTGCTGGAGCACGGGCGGATCGAAGACGAGAGCATCATCCAGTTGTACACCATGCAGATGTTGGAGGGTCTTGCGTACCTTCACTCGAAAGGCATTGTGCATCGTGATATCAAGCCTGATAGTGTGTCACCCCATCCTTTAAAGTCGGACCTGACCGCTCACCTACTTTGCAGACATTCTACTCGATCATAGAGGGGTCATTAAATATGTCGACTTTGGGGCATCGAAGCTGCTCGCCAAGAATCGCACGATGCAACGATCCCGCCGTGGCTCGGATATCGTCAACGTGGCAAAAGCCGGTGGCCTCGGCGCCGGTTTCGGAATGAACAACAGCCTGACGGGTACACCAATGTACATGTCCCCAGAGGTCATCAAAAGCGATAGACGTGGTCGCCACGGAGCGATGGATGTGTGGTCCTTGGGTTGTGTCGTCCTCGAGTTTGCTACGGGAAAGAAGCCCTGGAGTAATCTTGATAATGAGTGGTATGTACTATGCTATCCGGCATCTGCTTGCGAGGATGTCTTATGGCGCATCTCCAGGGCAATTATGTTCCATATCGGAGTGGCCACCCAACACCCACCTCTCCCTGAACAGGGTCAACTTAGCGACCTCGGAATTAACTTCATCAAACAATGTCTGACCATTGATCCTGTGCTGCGCCCTTCGGCAGTCGAGCTCTTAGATCATCCCTGGATGCTCCAGTTTGGGGAGACCCTCTTGGGCATCGGCGATGGGGAACTTACACCCACACCACCTGTGGATATACCCCATGATGAAAAATGTGAAATGGTCTCGAAGCAATCTATGACTCCTCAGGAGAGTGAAGTTGACGCCATTCAGATACCCTCACCTGTATCATCCAACGGCGTGCCTACCCCCGATAGCGATTGATTTGTCTCTACACTCCTTGTCCTTTCTCGTGGCACGGACATCTCTGCTTTACACCTATTTTTTTCTCAGCCCACACCCTGTAGTAACACACAAAATCATTCCGCATGTCTTGTAACCATCCGCATTTTAGTCTCTACCTCTCTGATGACGCGAAAATACAACTACAAGAATGCGACTCCTGGATCACTTAGCTAGATTACATCATAAGAAGCTCATAGTAGTATGCGAGTTGCTGTCGAAGGTGGTTGACCGAGAGCCGTCTGGCTAACTATCCGCCTTCTAGACATACTAGCGCAGTCTGGTAAAGCTCCGGCCGTCATGCCGAGTGAATCGCAACTTGAGCATGTATGGCCCGTGAATGCCCCGTGGTCACGGGGAGATCCCGCAAGAACAACATGTTGCGGTGTCAAGGAGTGTGATCGACATGAGCTGCAATTTGGATATCCCCTTTCGGGCATGCACTGATTCCTCCGCCAACCTAACAAAGCACATGGTAAATTTTGGAACGACTCTCATTAGTTTCAAACCCTTGGGAGAAAAACTACGATTCAAATAAAAGAAATCAAATCTGGTACCAACGATGATTCTTCGCGATGAACCAGAAAACTCTTTCCTCGTCGTCGAGCGTCTTGATCCATCCAGGCAAGCTTTGAACGATTTCTACACTTGTATCCGTTCTGCATTCCAGAATACCGTCATCCTCCAGCGATGAAAGAATGTCGATGATTTCCTGTCTGTCGTACACCGTTCGTAGACGCCACCGCAATTGAGCCTGAGGTATGTGTTTAGCGAGGAGAGATGGGATTTGCGTTCACTCACCTGGCTAATGCCCGGATGTAGGAAAATGACGCCCACCACAGCTTGTTGTGCTGCTCTCCATGCACCGTCGAGTCTGTATCCGCGGAGATCCAACCATCGCCGAGGGGGAACGAGCGCCAACGGCTCATCAGACACAACTACACTCCAGGGAGCACAATAGTCTCCAGCCAAGATCACTGGGGCATTGAAGTATACCCAGAACAATACAGGAGGGGAAGTCAGCGTCATCCTATGAGCGAGCCAAAGGATGTGTCGCTCTTGTCCGGGCTCCAGGCACTACAATACTTAGTCAATGCCACCTGGCGACTCGGAAGTCAAGCACATACCAAACATGCTGTTTTATCGAGTCCGGCCTCTTTCCGGCTACGTGCGTTGTCGAGGATTCGACGGGCAAGGTCACGTTCTGACTGGCTGAGGCTAGTGGTGAAGGACGCAAAGGATGTGTTGATGCATGCAGAGCAGTTTATAGACCCGGTCTCTGTTTTAAGGATGCACGCAGCTTCTTCTCCATCGAGTGTCCTCCCATGGACCTCCTTCTCCACCGTCTCGGAAATGTGTTCATGGACCGGACTTTCGTAACATTGGCTTTGATTCACGCCGGAATCTGCGAAAGGTATGCAGGAGAATTTCAGTCGTATCCCAGTTTCAGTATCCTCGTCGTCTGTTTGGTCAATCACCGAGCCTGGAAATGGGAGTAAAGCCACTTTACCTGCCCTCTTACTGTTCCAATCAATCTTTTGGCGAGCGGTTTGCGTATGAGAAAGGTCTACAGTAAAATCCACCTAAAGGCCTACATGAGAGTAGGTGGTAACATGATTGTGTACCACTTGCCTGGTCTTCGGAAACCAGTTGCAGCAACGCAGCGATGTCACCTTCCGAGGTAATAAGGGGCCATTCCATTTCGTCTACCACCCTTTCGACAATCACATCCTCCAGCGAACTTGCATCCTGGAACAGGTCTCGAGGAAACGGGCCGCCGATACCATTAAGATTTCTATAAAGTTATTTTCAATGTCTCCGAACAGGCACGAGTGATACATACGTGTCTGAGATCTTCAGCATTCTACCTGGCTTTTGTTTCTTCGGATCTCGGATAAGTTTGGACAATACACCTTGGTGAAGGAGATTGGACTTCGCTACCGAGACACACTGCTCGCCAACGCTATGGAGTAGGCGAGTAGCCCTTTCGGGATCGTAGAGCTCGTTTGGTGTGCCGAAGACCATCTTCACCACACGTCATTAGCTGCACAAGCGGTGACGATAATATGGGTACCTTCAATGCCTCTTCTGCAAGTTGCACCTTCCCATCCCTTGTACTCTCGTACACGCTATCGGGTTCCTTCGTAAAGGCATGACTTCGAAACTGTTTTTCCCTACCCTCCTCGACCGCCGAGCCCCACATAAAATCCCATTCTGGTGCAGATATAACATCCTCTTCAACGTCGTATAACTTACGAAGGTCTTCAACAGAAACGGTCAATTTACTAAGTGCCTTGCGCTCCACAAACCCCACTCGCCTGATAGTTTTTGTTGAGCTTTGTTAGTGATTTGAAAAAAATCCTGACACTCACAAGGCGTTCTTATCCACGTGGTTACGCAGAAATTCGATATGCTTTATGAGACTGAAGTCGGAAGGGCTACTAGGATCTTCATCAGGAAGATGTTGTGTGCCTCTGTATTGCAACCAGACTGTATTCCACTGATCCTCTAGACGTTTCATATACAAATCCTCGGCAGGATTATCCCTCAAATGTGCGATTCGCTGCCTGACTGAGTTCCTGGGTACTGCAGGGAATACTTGATCGAGTGCAGACAGGTCGAGTCTGGAAGCATGGCATCGCGCTCGAATAATGGCGGAGGCATCGCGCGCTAGCTCATCGAACTCTCGTGTCCAATGGAATCTCGGCCGTCTCGAAGCTGATTCATACTGTATATCAGCCCATTGAAATGACGTGAGATATACGTACCTTCGCTTTCCTCCTTGGCCTTTCCCTTCCTTTTGACACTGATGGTGTGTGTGATGGGCGAACCCTGCTGGTCAATCAAGCTTTTGATTGATCTCTCTGGAAGATTAGGCACCACGGGTGGTGGTCCGGGAGCAACTGATGCGCTCAGCACGGGTCCCGCATAACCTATACGCGGGCCATCTCGATCCCGTTGTCTCTGGCTGCGTGCTGTTTCCTCAGCCATTACCGACTTCGCCACCGGGCCCTGTACTTCCTCTGCTCTCCGCTCTCTTGTCAACTTCCGTCGCGCTCTTTCAAGATCATGAGCGAGTTTCTCTCTAGAAATGGTGAGATATCGGGCAACAATGGCGCGAGGGGCGCTCGTGACGTAGCAAATCTGATCCAGCCGAACATCCACAATTTCCGCGGAGAACGGTGTTTCCTCTGTGCTCGCATTTATTTGCGTGGCTAGATATTGCTTTTGGTGCCAAGTCAGCGCGTACTCGGGATCCCAAGACAACCTTCTACGCAGACACCGACCAAGGCTCGTACCCATTTTTACAGGTGTCGGAGGACCAGTAGAAGGGCACGTAATAGCTTGAGCATAAGCCCGATCTCTGCTGACTTTGTGAAGTTCATCCCAATAAGCCTTCCCTTCTGTCGGGGTGCGAATGGGAAGCTCCTTCCAATACGAAGGAGAGGATTCGGAGAGAGCCCAAAGATAAACCGGCCCAGAATGATGAAAACGCCAAAATCGGGGGGCTAATATTGGAGTGCTTGTACTCCAACCTTCCAGCGAAGCGTTCCGAAATGAAATGGTATTGCCTTTTAGGTCAGAGCACTTGAGTGGTGCACCGGGATCCTCGATACGCTCCAATGGTGTCACCAGACCTAAAGAGCGCAACATTTCCAATAACTCTAAAATCCGAGATTTGCTTCTGGATTTTCCAATCCCCATAGAGGCGTGCAGGTTTGAGGGTAAATCTTTCACTAATGTTGGTTTTCCCTGTTCCGAGAAAAGACGATCTAGTTCTTCGTCGTGGGAGATAACAGCAACGAGCGAGCAATATACACCCAACGAAATATCTTGGTAAAAGTAGGAAATGTCAATCACTCTGAGCTCCGGCGAGATCACAAACGACGAAAGAGCGGGTTGCCCGAAGAGTTCGAGTGAATGAAGATGCAGCTGCTGCATTCGCAACGTTTTCCCGACCACGAAGCCGTACAGCTGAGCCACCGTTGTTCGTTCTGTGAGAAGAACATCACGGATCGTTTTTCTATCATAGGAGAATAACTGCTGCAGGCGTTCGTTCTGCTTTTCGTCCTGGGCTTCCATTTGTAATAAGTTTTGCGGAAGAGTGACGCGATGGGTCAAAGAGGTACTCGGACCATATTCGATGGGCTCTTCTAAGATTTTGACAGGCCCTGTTGTTGTTGATGGCACATTCTGACTGAGTTGGCGGAGAAAGGCGTTAACTTTTTCCTGCGGTGTATCAGGGAGATAAACCAAGCAAGCGGGTCTGCTGATGCCAGAAGGTGTTGTGAGAGAAGTCTTGAGCATCCTGATTCGTCCTTGGTTTTCCAAGCCCTTGAATGTAGATTCCGCAGTGCGTTTGTCGAGACGAGTTCCAACTGGTGCACTGGTAGGCTCCTTAGCCTGTGACATCGTGTCAAGGAGGGCTGTATGCGCCTCAAAAATGTCCTT
This sequence comes from Heimioporus aff. retisporus, assembly GCA_038094615.1. Lineage (NCBI taxonomy): Eukaryota > Fungi > Basidiomycota > Agaricomycetes > Boletales > Boletaceae > Heimioporus > Heimioporus aff. retisporus. Next base: position 15,287 of record JBBPUI010000010.1, on the reverse strand, counting down.
CGAATACAAGTTCGCAATTTCACCCATGTTTTCGATGACCTTCAGGAGCTCGTTTTCCCGTCGCAAAGAAGAAATATTGACATTTCTGCGTGACTTTCCATCTCCGCTAGTTCTGCTTCGCTTAGACGGTCGCGAGGAATGCGACAAAGCAGGACCCTTATGCTTTTCGCCCGCAACTGCATCACTACTTGGGGGATACGAAAATTCCTGCCCGACCGTCTGCATAGGATTGGAAACCCGGTATATTATCAATCAACAGGACGAGACTATTCCGGAAAGCGCTCACAGTTGATTCAGCAGCAGATTCTCCTTGAATAACTGATACCAATGGGTCGTGTTCTGTGCTGCTTTTTTCCAGCTGCAGACCGCCGGTTGAATTATCATCCTTTGACTTAGTGACCGAATGGAGCTCGACACCGGGCGCTCTGGCACGTTTTGAAGTGCGGCGAGTGAAGTGACCCGACTGAACACTATCTTCTCCCTTTTCTGATGTTTCGTGCGATATCCCAACTTGGGCCTCACATCTCTCTGCCAGCGGTCGCCTGGCTTGCGAGACAGCAGTCGACTGTTTGATAGGATGCACCACGCGCGAGAAATCTGCAGCAAGAGATACCGGTTGTTGATTGACATGTATCGGTGCAGAGTCAAGCTCAGTCGAACAAATTACGTTTTGCTCAACTTGAGCACGAGTGACAGCATGGAGCGATGTCTCTTCGGCCGGTGGGTTGGCCATGATATTTGCACTCTCTTGATCTCCCTCAGGCCAGACTTCCGCCCTTTGGTCTGATGGTGACACTCCGCGTGCGGCTGCCTTGCCTTCGCTATCCTTTGTAAATGTTTTCTTACGAGGCCTTCCTCGTTTCTTCGGTGGGGTCGTGGGAACATTCGTAGGTCCGAAAGTCTTGCGCGGACGACCACGTTTCGGCTTAGCAGGGAGCTCACTCTCCTCGCCGTCACTCCCCCCATCATCTCTTTTGCGCTTCTTGCCTTTTGTGGCATTGACGTCTTTGAACGAGTCTTGATGAAGATGAAGCTTCCCCGTAGTAGTATAGAAATGTTTTGGGTCGAGAACTGCAAAATCTCCGACATGCGACAGGTCACCTTCGACCACAGCGAGGGCTGTATCTGGCAGTCGTTCACTCGCCATTACGCATTTGTACGCTGCCAGTGTAAAATATCGATGACGTCTCTCCCTGCCATAGGTTTCCATGAGGTCTGCGGTGCCCAAGTCGCTAAGATGAATAGGGGACCGGCTATTGGACGCCCGGGTGAGTAATAGTTCGATCGTGCGTTTGTCAAAGTTGCCAAGTGCGACGCATATTTCCTAGGACAGATATTAGGCCATCCAATCATGGAATAGTTTCGCGGGTTACATTAAGTGTCAGGCCGGATGATCCAGCTTCTTCAAGCATGCTTGATACTTGCTTATAGATCGTAAGATTTGTCTTGACTTCGTTAGGACCGGCTATTGTACCAGGTCATCACGAGCTTCGGCAACGAATCCGGCTAACGAACCTGGAATGTCATCGGCAAGACTCGGCTCTTTTTCATATTCGTCCACGTCTTGTGCTAAGACCACAGACCCTTCAGGAAGCTGGTTATCCGGCGTCACAAGACGTATGCATTTGATAGTACGATCCCCTGCTTTACCGCTTGGAACCAGAACGCGTTCAATGACGCCTTGCTGGATCAATTCACGCAACCTAGTCTGGAAAAAGCGCCGGTCCGTCTTAGTTGGGTGTACAAATCCCTAAAGTTGATGTTAAAAACAACCATACAAGTATGAAGCAGGGCTTACGATCGTCATGAGTAAGTTATTGGACTGGTGTACGTGATTTCTCGAAGCTTTTAGTAGTCTGGTGATTCTATTTTTGACAAGTGGAAGACTAGAGAGATGCCTAGAGTCGATTGGATCAAAATGAGTTTGCGATGAACTGCCTTGGTCTGTGGCTTCCATAGTGGTGTCAGACAACCTGACACGGTCGCCCGTAGCGACCACCTCGCCACTTTGAGCTTCCTCCTGAATTTGTTGCCAGAGCGGGCTCCGTGCGACGAAGTACCTGTGAATGCATGTGTGGTTCCCAACTCCGCCTCGGCGTGCTTTAATACTGTCAACAACCATCAGAAATACGAGCAACAAAGAGAAGAAAGCATACACAAGGTCCAGTTCGACTAGTTGTTTGATAAGATAAAAGCAGGTCTTTTGGTCATAACCTGTCTTTCGGCCAAGCTCGACGGTAGTGATCCCATCTTCCCTCCCTCGCGTGATTAGCTGAAGAGCGCTGTAAACCATGGGGCTCAGCTTAGGGGGCTATGAATCGATCAGACTAGCTTTGCTGCGCTCAGAATCCACACATACTCTAATGTGGGAACCTGTGATCGCGGCGAAGGATGTCTCTGGGTCAACTGCTATACGCAGATTGTCGCCATATTCTCGCTTCAAGTCGTCCAAGTGTCTGTGTCGAGCATCCTCGACAGGCTCCAAGGTAGACGGCACAACGTCGGTCACCTTCTCGCCTTTTGCTGCGGCTTTGCGCCTTGCGCTCGTCTGGGGAGCGATATATACTTCCGAGACCAAATCGGGAGGCAAGGTGCCAACCCGGACTGACGGTTGCTGTACAACGACGGACCATACGAAAGCGCAGAACCCGTCGTCAATGAGCTGGGAGTGGTCGCCTTGGGAGGTGTAAAATCCAACAATGAAGTCCCTCAGACGAGAGGCATTGCAACCTATGGGAAACGGAGCGGTGAGAAAATGTGGTCCGACAGGAAGTGGACGAGGGGGGATTCGAACTCGACTCCCCGTGCAACTCACCGAGGTCCCCGTCAAACGAAAGTTCACGCAGACAATGATGTACGAGCTCATCCATCGGCTGATACAGAGCGCAGAAATTCTCCAAGCCAACCTCGTGATAAGATTAAGAGTGGTCGTTGATGAGCAAAATGTGTGACAGACGTGACCGTGACAATCTCATTATGTTTATCTCGCCCAAGATAGTCCAGCACTTAGTCTATCACTACAACCAAGATGGTAGGTGGCGAGTTTATTTCTCAAGACACCCTTTTACTCGTTCGCAGACCATTTGCACGGATTGTGGCGGCACAGTGATCGAATACGACTCGGCCGCAGGCAATGGATTCTGTGTGCAGTGTGGAACTGTCGTCGAAGAGAATACTATTGTGGCCGAGGTTACCTTTGGGGAGACTTCGACCGGTGCTGCGATGGTCCAGGGAGCGTATGTTGTACAAGGCTCGAGTAAGCCACGTCATTGAGTGCAGGAACCACCTCTCATTTCTAGTTAGCCCACGCCCGTATGAGTGGCCCCTTCGGGAAGAGGGGAAGCGCTGAGTCTCGTGAACAGACGATTGCAAACGGTACGCCGCATAACAAGATCAAGGAGTTTCCGCAATAACGCCTAAAAGCCAGCAGAAGGATTCAGAGTCTTGCCACGGTCCTTCGTCTTTCCGAGGTAGTCGCCCTTGCTGCGACGCGTCTGTATATTCTTGCTGTGGAGCATAAATTTACGAAAGGGCGAAGGAGCGTTAACGTAGCGGCTGTTTGCCTATACATCGCATGCAGACAGAAGGAGACGCGGAACTATATGCTGATCGATTTCTCCGACCTTTTACAGGTGAATTGCATTGTCCATCCCGAGTCTCGCTCATCATCTCTCCAGGTAAATGTATTCGAGCTCGGTCATACCTATCTCCAGCTGGTGCAAACTCTCAATCTCAGGCTTCCCCTCGTGGATCCGTCACATTATATTTCCAGATTTGCTGCATTACTTGAGTTCGGCGAAGAGACACACAGAGTGGCCACCGATGCTGTTCGCCTTGTTCAACGTTTTGACCGAGATTGGGTCACCAAGGGGCGGCGTCCGGCCGGTATATGCGGTGCAGCCCTTCTCCTCGCTGCTCGCATGAACAACTTTAGGAGATCCGTGGAGGAGATTGTACAAGTTGTCAAGATTGCGGACACCACACTGAAGAAACGACTTGAAGAATTTAAGAAGACGCCAAGTGGAGCACTGACGCTGGCAGATTTCAGAACAGTGTGGTTGGACGAGGAGATGGATCCACCTGCTTTCACAAAGGGAAAGGAACGGGAAGACAGGGAGAAAGAACAAAGCGAAAGTGGATCCATGGGAGCTAAAATTAAGAAGAGGAGGGGAAAGCGGAAAAGAGGCAGTGTGTCGGAAGAGGAGCCAACTGAGACTGAAGTACCTCGACAACCTGAAGCGCCCCTGCCTCCACCGACAATTGATCCGACACTTTTCAACCAGGGGATCCTTGCGGGCACAACGGCGCCCCCGCCACTCTTTTTCCCTGAGGATGACGATGAAACCGCGTTTGCGCACATTGACCCAGTCCTTCGATTGGGTGTCGACGATGCGACAACCCGTTCTGCTGCAGAAATCGACGAATCTGTAGACCAAGCTCTTGCGAAGGAAGTAGCAACGTTCCTGCAAAATTCACAGGGTCTCATGCTCGCTGAAGCGCTCGACGAAGCTGAGGCACGGCGTCATGCACAATTTGCTGAAGTTGATGAGCTCAAAGGCCTTGACGAGGAGGAACTCAACCTTGTTCTACTTTCAGAGGAAGAGACCAAAATAAAAGAACGTGTATGGGTGGAAATGAATCGCGAGTACTTGGAAAATATTGCCGGTATGTTGCTATTCTTCGCTATCTTTCCAGTCGTTCAATGAAACACCAGCAAAAGCAAACCAGCTTGAAGACGGCGCTCCCCATCCAAGAAGTCGCAAGGTTCGCTCGTCCCCTTTTGCCTCATCTCTCTCCATTTACCGTCTTTTATTGGTTTATTCTAGCGACGGAAGACTCTCATGAAACCTCGCGATGAGTCTACTCCATCCGGAAGAACTGCTGCCGAGTCAGTTCGCAATCTCCTCAAGACAAATGCAAAATACAGCAAGCGCATCAACTACGATGCGCTCAAGAACCTTTTCGTAGACGGCGGTGATCAGAGCATTAACCTCGATGAGAAGGATGACTTGTATTCGATGGATGACAAAACGGAGGATGGTGTAATAATAGAAGAGGGTGGTGGTGTGGGAAACGAAAGACCTTCATGGGAAATGCCTCGGGATGAGTGCCCCAACGTGCCCCATGATGACGGGGGTGAGAGCGATAAAGGAGATGATGAAGAGCCCTACGTTGGATGGGACGAAGTCTACGAACAAGAAGTATGAAACTTGTATCTTAGGATATCACGGTAGTACAGGGGATCGTTCTGTCATTCACATTCATCTATGATCTAGTACGTCAACGGCATGATCGACGGTCCGAAGAATACATTACGAGGTAGAATAGTCATAAGTGTATTGTCATTGCGACTTTTTGACAAAATTTGGAGTAGCAGTGCCCCAGTGCGATTAAACTAGTTGGATGATGCAACGAGAGCGAAAAGAAAGAAAGAAAAACTCTATGATGCACCTGGGGAGAGGTGTGGTTGTTTTGTTTCCCACATCGTTCTCAGTACGTCGGAAAACCCAGCCTTGCCTAGCTTCGCATTTTGTTCGAACCTCTGCACAAGCCAACTCTCTAGTTTGTCCGTCATAGTTCTCCACATTGCCGTGCGGGCTTGTATTTCTGCGGTCTGTGTGAACATCGTCTGATGCGACGATGTTGGACTGTACTGTATCCGTTCGTAACAAGTTGCAAACTGAGAGAGAGAAAGGTTGACGGAGGTAATCGTTGCCCTCTGTGTTGCGGGATCGACAAAGGATATCTCGCGCACGTAGGCGTCTTCTGATCCACCAAACAGCTGAAGTGACGACAAGGACTTGGATCAGGCAACAACCCCGCGAACGGAACCGACTTACTTTGACGATCCAAATGGGCGCCCTCTGTTTGCAACCTAATACTCGTTCGGTCCGTATTACTCCGGTGACTGGGTCGACTGAACGATCTACGACATCGACCGTCACGACATGCGTGCAGTGTGGATTTGGGTATTTGTGCCATATTCCAATGACAACGTGAGACCAGGAGTGACTAGAGCCGTTCGGATCAGGAGACTGCAGACAACCCATAAAATTTACATACTCATACTTGAACGACTGAGAGAAGAAATGCATCGTCTAGTACTGGGAACGAGTGGGGGGAGAGAAGGAAATGGTCGTGCGGTGCTGGGGCGCGGTGCTAACGACGAGCGCGAGTTGTCACTCGTGAGACTGAAATTTGCAGGCATATCATCATCCGATTGGCTCGGGACAACTCGGCAAGTCACCAGGTAGTGTCCATGATTAGGTAACTATTTCTTACTTATTGTCGCTTAGTAAGCACTTGTAATCGGGCGTAATCATTTTTATGACCAGGTCATGATTATGAGTGTCGAGACCGACTTCGCACCGGTAGAGACCGGAAGGGACAAATCGGAGTTATGAATAGCATAAGTGATGGTGAGCTGTACTCTCCTACTAGGTCTTCTCACTTCGTAAATTAGCCAAAAGTCGGAGTTCCTCAAGACGTGACCTAAGTTTTGGCCTAAAATTCCCGTATGAATGCTCACGAGACCAATCCTAACGGGACAGAAATACTCACACCTCCAGAAGCTTGGCCTGCAGTGCTTCCTTCTCCTCTTGAAGCGATAATCGCTTGTCTGCATCCAATCGCGTACTGTGGCAACAAATCGGTGGGTGCAAGCGGCTTACTATGGGAAATACGACGCACAATATGTAACCACCTTGTCCATCAAATTGAAGGATAGTAGAGTGATACTTCCATAACGATGGTCGATGGGAAACGGTCAGAAGCGTGATACCCAGGGCGGTCGCCTGTTCCATCATCTTTCCCTCCATATCTGGCGGAACAAGCGAGGTTGCCTCATCCAAAATTGCATACTATGTCGATATTCAACAGCCTGCGAGGGACATTGAAACAAAACGAAACTTACTTTTGGCTTATGATAGAATAATCTTGCCCACGCGATCTTCTGCTGATCACCACCGCTTAACGCCTCCCTCCATTCGCGAGCGACATCCCATCCACCCTCGCGTTCCACGATACCGTCCATGCCCACAGCAACAAGAATAGCGAGTAGGTCGGGATCCGAAACTCCCCCTAACGATTCCCTTTCGTGGGTACAAAGAAGATGTCAACAGGTCGGCACTTACGAGCCTCCATTTGCTCCTGTGAATGAGGGTATATGACCTGGTCGCGAAGTGTACCTAAAGAGAGGTAGGGCCGCTGGGGAATCAAGATGAAATCCGATGCCGGTGGCTTCCGCACGGTACCACCTAGAAAGGCTAAGGAGAACATCACAAAACCGCAGTGAACATACCATAAACTGGCCAAAGTCCACCAAGGATGCGGAATAATGATGACTTTCCAGAACCTTGAAAAGTGTCACAAGCCTTTTCTAATAATGATGGAATCCATTTCACCGTTCGGCCCAACAACGAGCAAATGTTCCTGTATGTTGTATAGCCCGAAAACCATCTCGAAAGCGAAAGACTAGTTACCCCTGGTTTTACGCTGAATGTCAAGCTCTTGAGTAGCACATCCCCATTGGGAGCCACAATCGGGACGTCCTCGAACTGGATATCGTCGGCTTCAAATATTCTACCCCGGCCACTTGTAACTGTTGATGGTGAGTGTGGAATCACGGGTTACCGAGATTACGCACTTTCCCTATTTCCCCTTTCCGTAGAGCTGGCCACGAGAACCTTCTCAAATTTACCTTTACGGACATCCGACATAGTATCGAGTAGGAGAGCAACACGAGCGGTATAACCCGCAAGCTCGGCCAAATCTTTGTAAGAATACATTATACGGCCCATGGCATCTGGTATTGCAAATGGCTGTTGGTTGAGGAACTTGAATGAACATGAAATATTATACCAGATGAGGATAACAGGAGTCTGCGATTTGTGACGAAACCTGGAAAGCGGTTAGAAATAACTCGAAGGCAGTATTGCACAAACCCTCTGTGCGACCACCAAGGTCGATGACCGAGAGACCAGGAAGCTTGAAAAAAACGGGGATGGCACATACCACAAGCTTTATCGGATCAGCCAAGCGTACGCGCAAAAGTATGTCACTGACCCCAAAGCTTCCCCACAGCCATTTCACGATTCCTTCCTCGGCACAACCATACCACCACCTCCGGATCATGACTTTCTCTTCATGCTGCACAAGGGCCGCGTACTCCTTTTCAATAATTTCTTTCTCTGCTTCTTCCCCGTCAAAAAATGCGACCTCTTCCGCAAACTCGGCCAAGCGGGAATGCGTGTGACGCAAAGAGCCCGCGAGGGCAGCGGATTGAGCTGTGTACGTGCCAAAAGAAGGCGTGACTGCTCGCACTATACTCTCTGTCAACTTGGGGGCCACTCTCGCGAAATGGGGGCACGCACATAAGGCAGAAGACGACTGTATCAAAATCGTAAGGAGTACAAGTCCCTCTGCACCAACATTTTGGGACAACTGGTAATTGTAGAGGATGACATCCAGCACAGGTTTTGCCAAATTGGAATAGATGGCTGCCAAGTGAGCAGAAAAGCGCTGAACGTCATGTGTAATCAATCTACGCGGTCATGAGTGTGCAGAGTAATTGCCATTTTGGTGACACCTAACTGGTCGGCATTCTTTATCCGGTCGTCCAAGTTTGCTAACGGAACAAGTGAGAGAATGAAAAAAGGGCCATGTGTCTACCCACAAAGCTTGTAATAAACCTTTGAATCAGGTGCTTCGGATTCCTCTGCAAGATACTGCTTGAGCACCTCACGGGTTAAACGTGTTCGGTATGCAATGGCGAGCTTGTTCTGGACGTAGCTCAACCAGCTGTTTGTCCAAGTTGCTGGGATTGCAACAAGGAGCCACCGGATGATGTTGAGAAGGAACTCGGCCGACCGTCCTCTGACCAGAGACGCGACAATCCTACCGATCGAGTTGAGATAATGCGCGGCTGGGCGACGATTGCACTCACTTTCCATCAAGGGCGGCAACGTACAACGAGATTGCAGTCCTGAATACGAGTAAACTGGAGTGCATCAGCAGAAGAAGAGCCTCTTTGGATCGGACAGAAGGGATAACAATTTTAAGGATGACACCAAGACGCCGATAGAATAGCGCATCAACCTGCAATGTGTTGTGAAGCAGCCGGGCGCCGACAAGACATGAGGGATGCTCACAGCGACGCGCGCAGGCTTTCCCTCCTTGCCAGCAGAAGCAGCATTGCTGCTCTTGGAGGGCGGACGAGCGAACACGCCTTGATACGCGGCTAGGAGGACGTAGAATACAAAGCTAGCAGTCAGACCACGTTGAACGAGGGGCCGGTGAGCTGCATAGAAGCGAACCAAATCAGCGAGACGCTTATTGTGAGACGAAGTCAGTTTGGCAAGGAGGGGCATCATTGATGATGACGATGATGGTAGACGACCAAAAACATGTGATTGAGCTATCATTGTACCAGATACCCACACCAAGGTCGACATGGGTTCAGATCCGGACAAGGGCGTTATAGCCGTCGATTTGGACGATGTCTTGAGCAGCACCAATCAGCACATCGCCGCCTGTTTGTCTGCCCTTTCGTGCCCCGAGTGCTTTGTCTCACATCTGGACAGGGCATAACGACAAGTACGGCTCCAGCATCGGCCTGAATGACTTTTACTACTATTACTACTGGAAGGCACGTTCTTCACCGCGACCGCCGATATCATTCGATCTGATATCTACCACCATCCCAGAACCCAGGCTGGGGCCCGCCTGCCCAAACACACCGGAAAGTGAAGGAATTTTATGCCACCGATTGGGTCGAGTTGATCCGACCGACCGATGGCGCACAAGAGGGCGCTGCTGCCCTACGTCGCCTAGGCTACCGCCTCATCATCATCACCGCGCGCAACGAGTATGTCCGTGACGCCAGCTGGGAATGGGTCCAGCGACACTTCCCTGATTGCTTCGAGGAAATCATATGCATCGGGCAGTTTGCTGTACAACAGAGGATAGACGATACCCCCGGCGCGGATCAAGAAAAGGTGATACCCAAGAAGTTGACCAAAGCAGAAGTTTGCGTCCGCGTAGGCGCAAAGCTACTGATCGACGACTCGTTGGAAAATGCGGTCACCTGTGCAGAATATATCTCACCTAGTGGAGATGGCGTTGCGCCACCTGTGCTGCTCTTCGGGGACTACCAATGGAATAAAAGGATATCAATTCCAGAAGACGAACATGATGACATGGCATATACCAGACGAGTGGAGCTTGGAAACGGAAATACTGATTTTCTGCTGGAAGACGCAAGAAAAGGCGAAGAGGCTCTAGCCAGGGCGAATGAGAAACGTCGGAACTTCGTGCAGCGGGTAAGGGACTGGCAAGAGGTGGTGAGCCACGTAGGCCAATGGTTCTAGTATGCGAAGAGACATACATTTCCTACACGATAGCACCATACATTTCCAGAATATCCCCAGCAAACGTACTTAGAGGTGCCGTAGTAGATCGTGTATGTACCGTAACCGAATTCGGAGCAGCCGCGTGAGTCTTTGACACGCTCTCTGATGACCTCTCAAACGGTGAAGCAATTGCGAGAGTCACCGAATGCAGAACTCGCGTACAACTCAGCTCTTGATGTCCTGAACAAGAGGTTTGCAGATTCCGTTCATCTCGATGACCTGCAGCAAATGTTAGACGGCGCACGCGACGTCCAGCACCGGCTCGAACAACGTGTTCGTGTCAAATCAACCAACCCCTCTGTCTGGCACTCATTCTCGCATAGCTCATCGAATCCGAGAAAGGAATCGATGTCTTGATGTCTGATACACGAATAGAGGCTACTCTGCAGCTGGACAAGGCGAGAGAGCTCGCCTCGCTGCGCGATAACCTGGAGGACGACCTTGCTTATATCTCCCATGACTTGGTTTCCTCGCTCAGCCCCGCAGGTGATGACAATAATGGTTCCACTTTGCTTGAAGACATAGAAACGCTGCATCGTGCTCTGAAGGAACTTGAAAGCGTCCGCTCCTATGTTGCCGTCATAGAACGTACTTTACAACTCAGGCAAGACACCTGTGTCGTAGTTTATTCCTCCGCCTACTCACTAATCTCGTAGCGAGCTGGCAGTGTCACAAATGCGCAATAGCGGTTCCCCGATAACAGCGGCAGCGACGTCGAAGTACCAAGCCCTACTTGCCTTTATCAACGACGTGAGGGATTCATGCAGCGTAGTGGAAGACATTGATAGCTCGCATGGATCCCTCAATCTGATCTCGTTTCTTGAACGGATCTGCGACAAGACATGGGGTGATATCAAGGCAATCTTGTTCTCGTGCGTCGTGCTCCCCAACCACTGTTGTCCGTGTTTGATGATATGACTGCAGTAAGCTCATATCTGCTTCCGAGAGCCTCCATTGGCCCGCGTCTGTTGATTATGTTGGCGCAAACAAGGAGCACCGTACCGCTTTCGAGTCTGCGGTCTCAGATTTGCTCAGGTTGCAAGAAATGTACGTATCCAGATTAATTTTCATTGTCCTCAATTTACCCTCGATTTAGCGGAGAATCTCTTCAGTCAGTTCGAGCAAACGAAGGCCTTTATCCATTACAAGCTCTCGTTCAACCAGTGGCGTTGCGTTTTAGATATCATTTCGACTCGGAGAGAGAGACGAACCGCTTAGACAAGGTCCGCAATTCCTTTGTTTCCCTCCAAACCGTACAAACCAATTTCCAGCCCGAGTGGTATTTTACGCACATCATCAATGTTGCCCATGACCACAGACCATTCATGGAGAGTGTGATGCAAAGGCTGATATCTGGGACCAAGTTCCAGGATGTCAATGCATGGGTCCGTCATATCCATCTGATTAATTTCTCAGAAAAACCAATGCCCTTGCAGCATAACTACACGACCCTTCTCCTTCCTATACTCGAGCGAAAACTCAGACGTTCTGTTCCCGTGCTACTGACTCGACCTGCTTTATTAGCACACACGGTCTATCAGTCGCTAATCTTTGATTCTGGCTTGAAGGACATGGGATATGAGTTCATTCAGGGCAAGCGAGAGGACCAAAAAGACGAAAAAAGCGAAACCGAGCAAGGAGGTATCAGCAATGTGATTTTGGGTCAAAAAGAATGGTTCGATGCTTGGCTCGAGGGAGAGAAAAAATGTAGGCTAACTTTCTCGCTGGCTCGACTCAGTCTCACATACATTGCAGTCGCAGACGATCAATACCACGAAATCATTAGTGCCTCGGATGCTTGGGTCGTCGCTGACGACGATAAACACGATTACACACAGAATGTCCGGGACAGCTCTCTCAAGGCGACAACGTCCGCACGGAGGATCAAAGCCCTTGTTGAACAGGTGACCGGTGCGTCCTTGCTTAATCAAGCTTCTGGAGTTTGCTGACCCTCTCCAGACCGCTATTCACCTTTACCATCTTTTAGACAACGCACTCGATTCCTTATTCACGTCCAACTTCCGATCCTGGAATTATACTATTCACGGATTGGTTCATCCCTGGATGCATTTGAGACGCTTTCCTCTGCTCTTATCCGGGCAGTACCCGGCGCATTGGGTGTGGACGGCCCCAAGACGGACACACGCAAACTAACAGGAGGTGTCGACGGTAGTCAGCGTTTGTGCAAAGCCTTGTTGAGCGCGAGGTACATTGAAAATGCGATGCAAACCTGGGGAGAGGAAGTAGTAAGTCGTGTTGTATTCCCTTGGTCGTCACTCCAAACGAGCAATATCCAGTTTTTCCTCGAACTTTGGACAGACATCAACCATCGCGCATCTCTCCGTATATCGGCAGGACCGCACACTTCTCTCCCCGGGCGTCAGACGGGCAGTGGGACGACGACGTCTGAAGGAACCATCTTTGAAGAACTTATCGCGCAGTACGCGAAACTTTCCTCGCGTGCTGAAGATATGTTGGTGCAACAAATCTGTGGTGAATGCGAAGGTTCCCTGAAACCACACTTTTCTGCCTTGGCAAGGTGCGTGCTCGTTACACTTCGGAGGCAGCCCCCCCACCGACACATGCATTCTGGCCAAGTCACACACAGGAACTGGACGAGGATCCGGCGGACGCGGCCGTCTCGGGCACGTTGCTACCCGCGGTCGCGCTCCTCTCGTCCCATCTCCACTTTTTGCGCAGCATGCTCCCGGCCTCCGTCGTGACGCGACTCTACCGACGGACCGCAGCACGGCTGGCGGAGCACGTCCTTCAGCGGCAGGTTCTTTTCCGGCCCGGCCTCGCGCGGGGTTCAGCACGGCATGGTCTGACGCGCACCCAAGCGCGCGTCGTCCAAGCGGAATGCGAGCTGTGGGCGGAAACCTCGCAGGCGGCCATGAGCACGTCGCGCGCTCGGATCGAACAGCCGTGGAGCCGCTTACTGGCGGCCGGACGCCTGCTGGGCGCGGATCTGCAGGCACATGAAAGGCTGCTGGACGTGCTGTTCGGCGGGAAGAACGACGGGTTGGAGGAGCTCGTGGACAACGTGACGCAGCTAGGGTCTGGGGGTCTGGGAGTGGACGAGATCAAGGTGGTGCTGAGGCTGAGGGACGACTGTCGGCGGTGAACAGGCACGGACCCTGTCGGATGTTGGGACGACGGAGTCGGATTGTCATCATGTGGATACAACGTATATCACCGTACCTTTTTTTTTTTCAGTGCCTGATGGGCTGCTTTCCTTAACTTAACTTTTTGTCTCGCGTCATTGAACACACCGCAACTTAAGGTACAAAGTTTAAGGGACTCAAGATAAGTTCTCAGACAAGCTCAAAGTAATTGCCCAATTAATCTCAATCTCATATCATTGTTCCAATCAAAGCGCCACGTACAGCGGCGAATGGTAATACGCACGTAAAAAAAAGCCCTATCTACAGCGTGGCTTTCATTGCTTCCGTGGAGATATCATACCTTGTAGATGATCCCTTCGCTCATCATGAGGTCATCGGAATCAGTCATGATCTGGCAGATCGCAGTGGCTTCGACAGTCCCGAATAGTGCATCCGTAGGTAGTCCGGCATTCACCAACTGGACCAGCTCCGCCAGAAAGATTTGTTCCTCGTCCTGTAGCTGTGAAGCAAATAAATTTGCCACTCTAGATCGGAATAACTGGAGCCTGGGATGGGAGAACGGAAATAAAGGGGGTGGGTGAGCTGTGGCAGTGTGAAACGCGATTAAACATACCGCTCTGGCCGAGTACTGCCGTCCGTGGTAGTTCCTGCTGCGTTTACCGGAGCCGTATCCATTTTTACATCCTGATTGTCGTCTTGCCACAGTGATTTTTGGGTACCTGGTTTATGTCGTTGCTGCGGTATATTTTCGTCTTCGGGTGGTTCCTCATTGTCATCGTCGCCATCAGTGCCCTCATCCGAGCTATCTTGTGAACTGTCTTCGCCCATGCCGGAAGTCGCACCGCCACGGTTAAGTTTACGCTTTTTCCTCTTTTGTCGCTTTGCAACCTCTTTGTAAAGTGCATACCGCATTATCTCCTCCGCTATTCTTGCATCGTCCTGCTCGACCTTGCCTGAGAGCCGGGCTTTCGCATGAGCGGTGGAGAGACGTATCAACGTTTCAAGTGTACGGGCCGTCAACGGTGCAGTCTACGAGCCATGTCACGATCGGCCGAAAATGCGACGGATAGATGTACCTTTTTCTTATTCGCTTGACTCTCCTCTTCATTGCGGAGATTAGCATACACGTTGACAATATGATTCGCCGCGCCGTTCGTGAGCACTGGAGCTGGTCTGCTCTTTGCATACTGGATGTATTTTTTCACAAAAGCGATGCTGAGAATTTCCGTTTTCACTTGTCTGCCTCTCCGAGTGCGAGACTTTGCCGCCGTGAAGCCGACATGCAGTAACGGGTCATATTTCTCAAATGGACTGGATTCACCGGCAGTCTCTTGTTCGATTGGAGCGACGCCGGGTCCTTCGATGGCCAACGGCTGAGTGAGATTGTCGTGTACAGGAGTGCCCTCCTCGATCCCAGGAGGGAGATACCGATGGAGGCGAAGAACATGATCTGCGATCTTTCTGTCGCGCTCTTCGTCGATGTCGTCAGTAACGATGAACAGAAGATCAAAACGCGAGAGAAGCGAGTCAGGTAGAGCAATGTTTTTGTGCGGATCTTTGTGAATGTCGTACTAGACAGAGATTCAGCAAATCGTTGGCAACGTTCCGAACAGAGAGACTGACTTGACCGTATATCGGGTTAGCGGCCGCGACGACGCTGCACCGTGCATTCAAACTAGTATGTATACCGGCCTTGGCGATGGTGACGGTCTGCTGTTCCATGACTTCGTGAATTGGGACACGGTCAATGTCT
>JBBPUI010000009.1:0-82640 GCA_038094615.1 Heimioporus aff. retisporus | reverse complement strand
ATAAACATGCTGACAAAACCTATTGTAGTTCTAATTTTCAATATCTATATATTTGACAGACTTTGACAGACTGCTCCAGACTGTCCCAGGCTGGACATATAATTACATAATGGCCAAGTTTGTGCAAGAAGAAAATTGTCAATGAAGTGTAACAAATTCATATCAAAAAAAATATTATGAAAAAGGATCAGGAGAATTTAATCAAAGTGTAGAAAAAGTATACACAAAGTATAGGTAAAGTATAGGAAATGTGTACAAAAATTACTAGAAAAGTGTTGGAAAAATGTAAGTCAGGTGCCAGAAAAGTAAAGCAAAAGCATACAAAAAGTGTTGGAAAAGTGTAAGTAAAATGTAGGAAAAGTGTAGGCAAAGTGTAGGAAAAGTGTATGTAAAGTGTAGGAAAAGTGTAAGAAAAGTGTACCAAAAAAGTGTAGGAAAAGTGTAGGAAAAGTGTAGGAAAAGTGTACCAAAAAAGTGTACAAAAAGTGTAGGAAAAGTGTAGGCAAAGTGTAAGCAAAGTGTAGGAAAAGTGTAGGTAGAGGGTAGGCAAAGTGTAGGAAAAGTGTAGGAAAAGTGTAGGCAAAGTGTACCAAAAAGCGCACAAAAAGTGTAGGAAAAGTGTACAAAGAGTGCTGGCAGAGTGTGGTGTAGTTAAAGTCCAAGTAAAGTTGGATTTGGTAGTGAGAATGGGTTATATATGACTTATGTTTGACAATATTATGGATGGTTAGAGTACTTGGAATTGGTTGAGCCCTTTCTGATACTCACGTTAAGCAAACTACCTTATGGTTAGGTGCATGGTGGGGGACCAAGCTTGTATATACTGTACATTACTACACATCAACTAGAGTAAGTTAAGTTAAAATAGAAACAATAAAAGATGGTATCAAAGATAGTAAATAAGAAAGAACAAGAGTAGTATTACAGATTCATTTTTGATTTGTTTTCATATACCTTCCATATTTGACAGCCTGGAGAGTCTGTCAATAGTCTGGAACAGTCTGGGACAGACTACATTGACTTGTCCAGTTCTAGCCAGTTGGGAACGTAGCTGGAGGAGCTGGAGGACTGTCCAGTATGGTCCAGTCTGTCCAATGCTGGACAGACAAAGGCTGGTTTGCTGATGGTGGTGGGCGATTGGATTTCTGAGGGAATGCAGTGGGTCGAAGGAGTTTATATTCTGTGAGGATGTCCTGTGCATGTGATAGATCTTTTTCTGGTACCCATGAGTTGTCTTCAGGGGAATAGCCTTTCCATCTCACGAGGTACTGCCTGTGAGAGGGGTTGCCACAGTGTTTGATGATTCGTTCTACTTCGTATTCCTCTTCTCCGCTGATCAGATCCAGTGGCGGAGAGGGGAAGTTCGGGCTGTGTATACTGTTCTCATGGTAGGGGGAAAGCAGTGAGGCATGGAAGACGTTGTGGATTTTCCAGGTGATCAGAAGCCATAGTTGGTAGGTGACCCGGGAGAGAACTTTGGTAATGGTAAAGGGGCCTTCTCTTTTTGCAGAAAGTTTGGGGTGGATGACTGATCTCTTGAGATTTTTGGTGTCCAGCCAGACTTTATCTCCTTTGGCAAATGGGGTGAATTTTCTGTGGTATCGGGATTTCATGAGTTGGCATGTGAGATCATGTGCAGCCAATGCTTCGTCACAAGTGGCTGATAGTTCTTTGAGGTGGGATTCCAGTGCTGGTAACCATGTTTCAGAAATAACTGTGGGGAGGGGGTGGGGTTCATAGCCCATCATGAGAAAGAACGGGGATTTTCCAGTGACCGAGTGTGGGTGGTGGTTGTGGGCGAATTCTGCGTTGGTGATGTGTTCTGCCCATGCAGTGGGGTTGTTGCCACAGAAGATCTGTAAATAGGTTTCTATTTCCTGGTTGACCCATTCAGTTTCTCCATCTGTTTGGGGGTGGTAGGCAGTGCTGAGGGAGAGGTCATATCCAAGTAATTTTCCTAGTTCTTTTGTGAAGTTGGAGGCGAATTGGGGGCCTCGGTCGGAGATTATCTTGTTGTATAGTCCAAATCTCTTGTATACTTTGTTGAAGAAGAGAGTGGCAATTCCTTCGGCAGGGGCAATCTTCAATGTTGGGCATAAAATTACCCCCTTAGTAAGCCCATGGTCAACCACAACCAACAAGGAGTCGAATCCCGTGGATTCTGGAAGACCAGTGATCAGGTCACACGAAATTTGTTGGAAGAGTCAGGAGCTCCTGGAAGGGATTGGGAGGGGGGGTGGTGTCGTGGGATGTGTGTTGACCTTGGCCTGCTGGCAGTGGGAGCAGCCCTCCACATATTTTCTGACGAAGGTGGCAAGGCCTGGCCACCAGAATTCCGTGGCCACCAGTTGGTGAGTTTTTAAGAAGCCCGGATGTCCCACGGAGGGGAGATCGTGGCATCGCTGGACAATAGATTGGTGGAGGTTGGTATTGTCAGGAACATACACCCATCCTTGGTAGGTGAGTATACCAGCGTCATATTTCCAGTCGGAGAGGCGGGAGTGTAGAGCAGTGGGGATGTCATTGGAGAGAGCTCACAGGGAATCTAGGACAAGGAGATCTTTCTTTGAGGAGGCCTTCAGTTTGTCAGTTAAGGTGGTGTCGATCAAATTGATGAATAGGGATTGGGGAAGCATGGTGATGTTGTGATTGTCCATTTCGTCATCAGGGACAAGGTCAGGGCGACGGGAGAGGGCATCAGGTCTGGCCAGGGAGGTTCCAGGGATGTGGATTAGTCGGAGATCAAAGTCGGCTAGATCCAATAGCCACTGGGCTTGTTGTCAGTTGAGATCTTGTGGTTGTCGGAAATAAGTGAGGTTCTTATGGTCAGTGAAGACCTGAACCAGTGTTGGGTGTCCCTTGAGATATTGTTTCCACATCTTGAGAGCTCGGATGATGGCAAGGAGTTCTCGATTATAGATGTCATAGTTTCTTTCTGCGGGGGAGAATGACTGGGAGAGGTAGGAACAAGGTTTCCAATTCCCGTTGCTATCTGTTTGGAGAAGGATCCCTCCAGTAGCATATTTGGAGGTGTCAGTGGTGATGGCAAATGGTTTCACAAGGTCAGGGAATTGCAGGACAGGTTGGGATAAGAACTTCTGTTTGAGTTCTTCGAAGGCTTTGTGGCATTTGTCAGTCCAGCCCCATGGGGTGGTTTTCTTGGTGAGATCGAGGAGGGGGCGAGCAATGTTTGAGTAGTTCAGGATGAACCTCCTGTAGAAATTGGCGAATCCCAGAAAGGACCACACATCTTTGACTTTGGCCAGAGTGGGCCATTTCTTGATTCCGTCAAGCTTGACAGGATCCATAACTAGAGTTCCAGGTTTGACAATCATTCCTAGGTATTCTACTTCTTTGGTGGTGAAGTAGCATTTTGATAGTTTGAGGTGAAGGTCCAGTTCCTTCATTCGTTGGAGAACCCTCTTGGTTCTTTCTGTGTGACTTTCTTTGTCCAGGGAGAAGATGAGGAGGTCATCCATATAGATGATCAACCAGCCTTCGGTGATCATATCTTTGAAGGAATCATTCATAAACCTTTGGAACGTGGTGGGAGAGTTGGTTAACCCAAAGAACATGACCATAGGTTCGAAGAGTCCTTTGTGGGTAATGAAAGCAGCCTTCCATTGATGTCCATCTTTGATCTGGACATTATTGTATCCCCATTGGACGTCAAACTTGGTAAAGACGTTGGCATCTTTTAATTTGTCAACAAGGTCAGAGATCAGGGGAAGGGGGTAGGCATCTTTGATCGTATGTTCATTGACGTAGCGATAGTCTTGGCAGGGGCGAAGCCCTCCATCCTTTTTCTTAACAAAGAAAAAGGGTGAGGCTTGAGGGGAATTGGATGGTCAGATTTTTCCTGCCGCAAGGTTCTCATTGAGGAAGTCTTCAGTGGCTTTCCTTTCTTCGGGGTTGAGGGGGTAGATTTTCCCAACTTTCGGTTTGAAAGTTTTGTCGAGGTTGATTTTGTGATCGTACGACCGAGATGGGGGTACATGGTCGTTGGCTTCTTTGGAGAATACTTCTTCATATTCTTTGTATTCATCAGGAAGGATGGTGGTGTTGGTGGGATTGGCTCACATAGAGAGTTCAGTGGCTTTGGTTAGTTTTCTAACCATGGGGGATCCAAGGGGGTATGCTTTGCATCCGTGTTTGACGATGAGATCTATGATGTTGATGTCATATGCCCGTTCACAAAAGTGGTAGGGATCTTTGAAGTTGAGATATCAACACAAATGGTCTTTCTTGGAATCGTGTTCCATCTGGGTATGGTTCATAGGTCTGTGGGAGTTTCATGGGGTGTAGAGTTCTTTGGTCTGGTCCATGGAGTTGGAGATGTCAACTTCTCCTGTGATCCAGTTAATAGTGGGGTTGGTGTCTTTCAACCAGGGGTGTCTGAGGATGACGTTTTCCTTTCCACAGTGCATTACATGGAATTGCACCCGATGTACGATGTTGTTGAGGCGGATGTGTTATGCTTGGTCCAGGTAGGAACAAGCATAGGCTCAAAGAACTAGAATGTAGGGTCAAGGGTTCAAGGTGACAACGAAGTACTTGCCCTATAGGGTCAAGGGTTCTGCCTGCTAGGACGTATAGCAGGTGGTTCGAGTGTAAGTCTGCCTATCAAAGAGGTAGCAGCGAGTTACGATGAGGAGATGAAGAGGAACGAGGTAAGATTGAGCAGAACTAAGCTAGGGTACAAGAGATGAAGTACCTAGGTTTATATACTGCGCAATAGAAGGTCATAGAAGGTTATGGAACGACTATGACTAAGCAAAGAATGTTCGAAAAGAAAAGAGAAGCAAAGATAACAAGATAAGGGTGTGCGACAAACACATTGCATGTTCTAGGGCACTCTATCGAAGTAGAAACATTGGGTAAGGCCAACGATGGTAAGCAGCAATGAATGGGAAGAAAAGAATAGGGGTCAATTGTAACAGGATGGGGATTTCAGAGGTGAACTTGATATCCCCATGCTTGTTTTGGGATTGATCCATGTTGTGTACGGGTATCGGTGTGGAAAGTCGTTCAAGGGGGAGTTTGTTTCTTTTGGCAAAATGCCAATTGATGCAGGATATTGATGCACCGGAGTCAATGAGTGCTTGGGTGCCAACGTTTGAAGATGCGTGCATGATTGAAATGGGAATATAAATAGCATTTCAAATCTTAGAGGTAAATACAGGCGCACATCTAGTTGGGGAGGGAGTTCACGTTGGTCGAGTCCTCCATTCTAAAAACCCAGTCTTTTGACAGAGTGGGGTCCTTCTTCATATGACATGGTTTCTTCTTCTTCTTCCGTTATGGGGAATGCTGTTGTTTGTCGTACCTTTCTTGGAAAGGCTTGACGGGGTTGCGGAGTTTGATTTGGGAATTTAGAGCATTGGTAAGAGGTGTGCCCTTTCTGACGGCATTGGAAGCATAGTCCTTGGTCAATGCATCGCTTTTGTTCTTCGGGGGAGAGTCAGTCAATTCTGATCACATCAACTTCCATAGCATTCGGGTCGCAAGATGGATGATGATGTTGACAACTGAATGTTTGATGTGGGGCAGTGTGGGAAGATCGATTGAAGCGAGCGATGTTGTCTGCTTTCTGAAATTGAGAGAAGAAGTGGATGGACTTGTTGTACCATTCTTCGATCTTGGAGGGGATGGTGTCCATAGACATGATTCGGCACATGAGGTACACCGGGAGTCCAGCTGAGAAGTAGCTGATTAGAACATTTTCGTTGGTGATTTCAGAGATCTGGATATTGTTGCGGAAGTCGGCAATATATTTGGCAAGTTCGTTCTGGGTGACTCGGGTGGTGGTGCGGTGCATGGAGAGCCAGGAGATGGTGGTGGCTCGGGTGTCATGTCCATCATAGAAATGTTCCTTGAACTTCTTGGGGAAATCATCCCATGAGAATGAGATGTCTCCGTCTGCGTTTGGCTTGGAGGTGAGGATGGTTTCTCTGTATGTTGCCACCCATGTGGTGGCAGACCCTTTGGTCGTGTATGAGAGTGTGAATGCCACTTTCTTGGCATCGTTGTTGTAGACTTCTTTGTTGATCATGAGATAGAAGGTGATGGTGGCAGCCCATGCTTTGGCTGTGATGGCGTTTCCATTGAAGGGTTCTGGGGTTCCTAGTCTGAGTTCTGTGGGTTTGGAAAGCGAGGGAGTTTCTTGTTTGGCCATGTTTGGCATGTTTGGTCTAGTGGGTTCAAAGGAGTAGGGGACTTTGGGGAGAGTGCGAAGGGGTGGGACTGGTGTAGTTGTCTGGGTTATATCTGCGGCAGCTTCAAGGAATTCTTCGTCAAAGTAGTCTGGTTCTTGAACAGATAGCTGTTCCGAAAGTTGTTGTGACAAATGTTGATCGAGGGTCTGTGTTTCTGGGATGATGATGTCTGTGTCTTCTGGGTAGGCCATTACAGGCAATTGTTCTTGTTTGGATGAATCTGAGTTGTCGGGGAAGGTTTCTGCAATGGCTTCTTCTCTGAAGTGGTTGTCTGGAACTCGAAGGTTTCCTGGGGGTCTAGGGTTTCTGGGGTGTTGGTGTGAAATGGTGGGAGACTACAGTGATGGTAGCTCGCTTAGAAGAAAGCAATTCCTTTTGTTACACTTGGCCTGGGTAGGGACAAGCAAAGACTTGGTAGGATCACCTGCACAAGTCAAAGGACCAGGGGATGAGGGGTTCAGCCTAGATAGACTAGCCAAGGGGGTTACGAGAGGTTGACTTAGTCAGGGATGAGCCGAGAAGTCTTGGGGTCGCAGCTGGAGTCAAAGGTTTCAAGGGTTCAGGGTCGGGTAGTTAGACTACCAGGGGTTTCAGAAGTCTCATAATAGAGACGATCAAGGGTTCCTCTTTCTCTAGGATACCTGGGACAAGGACAAGGAGTAAGGGGCACTATTCCCTTAGGATGAGGAGCAGAGATGAGACAAGTGAAGGCGAAAACCCAAGTAGGAATTGCTTAAGGGTAATGTACATGACAGCTGGGTATATATACTACTGAGGCAGCCCGAGGGTGCTGTCTAAAGGAGTCATCCTGAGTAGTGGTAGGATAGCCATAAGGCTATGGGTTCTAAGTATAATGCGCAGCTAACTGTGATCAGTGAAGCTGTCCGTGATGAAGGGAAAACATAGGTATAAATAGCGCAGGGCAGCGCAAGTGGAAACGCATAGGAAATCTAAGAAAAGAATGATCAGGCTTGACTGACCATGTGGGAGAGTCAAGATCTAGGAGAGGAAACAAGTCCGTAGTGTCCAGGGGGAAAGGAGAAATCAAAGGAAGAAGAGGAAAAAGAATAGGGGTCCGCATGAATCATAACAATATAAGCCTAGATACTTCATCCCTTGTACTCTAGCTTAGTTCTGCTCAATCTTACCTCGTTCCCCTTCATCCCCTCGTTGTAACTCGCTGCTACCTCCTTGGTAGGCAGACTTCACCTCGAACCACCTGCTATACGTCCTAGCAGGCAGAACCCTTGACCCTAGTGGCAAGTCCTTCATTGTAACCTCGAACCCTTGGCCCTATGTTCTAGTTCTTTGAGCGTATGCTCATTCCTACCTGGACCAAGCATAACATCTGCTTCCAGAACTTCTGGAGATAGGGGCTACTGGAACTTCCTTTTTTGGAACACCAGTTCAGGAATAGGGGCTTCCAGAACTTCCAGAACTGACTAATCAATTACTTCAACATATATTATTTCTTGAACTATTATTTCCAGAATAGGGGTTTCCAGAACTACTACTTCCGGAATAGGGGCTTCCAGAACTACCACTTCCAGAATAGGGGCTTCTGGTCGGAAGTGCTAATTGACTGTTTCAACACTCCCCATCATTTGAAAGAATCATCATATATAAGAGTATGGTTTCAGAGCAATCATGTCTCTGATTTTGATGAACCTATCTCTTGTAAGATTCTTTGTAAAAATGTCCGCTTTCTGTTCTCCTGTTCCTATATAAAATAGCTTCAGAAGATTTTCTTGAACACTTTCCCTGATGAAATGGTAGGGAATTGCAATGTGTTTGGTATGACCTTCTTGTACTGGATTTGATGCTAGAAATATTGCACCCTGATTATCCACATATAAATGAAATGGAGGTAATTCAATTTTGAGTTCACTAAATAGCGATTTAATCCAGCTAAGTTGTTTGGCAGCTTCAGTCATACCAACATATTCAGCTTCTGTTGATGACAATGTGATCTTCCTCTGTCACCTAGATAACCATGAGACTATCCCATCAGCAAGAAATATACAATATCCTGTTGTTGACTGTCTAGTGTCAATATCACCTGCCCAGTCTGTGTCACTATATGCCAGAAATCCTTGTTTAGAATTTCCTTTGTACATGAGGCATAAATCCTTGGTAGTAGCCAGATATCGCACAATGTACAATGCATGTTTGAGATGTTCTTCAGTTGGGTTGGCTGAGAACTGTGACATCTTAATAATAGAGAAGGCAAGGTCAGGTCTTGTTCCAAGCATGATGTATAACAATGATCCAATGACCGATTGATAGCAACTTTGGATAGAAGCATTAGATTCATTCCGGAGAGATTCCGGATTGTATCCGGCTGGAAGGGGAACATATGCAGGTCTACAGTTTTGTAGGTCAAACCTAGATATTACTTTCTCTGCATATGCAATTTGATCAAGTTTCAGAGTTTGCTTGAGTTGATCCCTGGTGATCCTCATTCTGAGATATTCTTGGGCTTGTCCAAGATCCCGGCTTTCCCATCTAGCCATAAAGTCCTTCTTATTTTGAAGTAGAAGTGTTTTGTTATTGCCCATGAATAAGGCATCGTTAACATAAATTAGCATGATGACTATGTCACTTTTGTTGAAGTAGACATATACTCCTGGATCAGAATAGGTTCGTTTGAATCCCATTTTTAGAACCGAGTTGTGCAAGGCTTTATTCCATTGGAGTGCAGCCTGCTTGAGACCATAGATGGCCTTCTTCAATTGACAAACTTTAGTCTCTTTTCCTTTCTGTACAAAACCTTCTGGTTGTGTTATATAAATCTCTTTGTCAAGATCTCTGAAGAGGAAGGCAGTCTTCACATCTAGTGCTTCAATTTCCCAATCTTCCAAAGCAGCTAGTGCAAGTAACAGTCTGACTGTTTCAAATCTTGCAACCGGTGAGAAGGTTTCCTCAAAGTCTATACCAAATATTTGAGTAAATCCCTTAGCAACATAATGTGCCTTTGTCTGTCTGTCACTTTTCTTGACAAACACCCATCTCCTTGTAATGGGTTTCCAACCTGGAGGTAAATCTGTGAGATCCCATACATGTCTGTCTTTCATTGACTTCATCTCCTCATCACATGCGTCGAACCACTGTTTTTGTTCATTCCTAGGCAGTTTGAAAATATCTTTGTATTGTCTTTGTATACCACATACCGGTGCTGCCTGGAACAATAGTGCTTTCATGAAGTGTACACTCATTTCCTTAGCTCCTTGTTCAATTTCCAGGAAGTCAAAATCATCTCCCTGCTGTTCAATCTCAGTTGGAGGTAAATCTCCATAAACATTGTCTGGTATGACCCTAAACTTTGGGATTCATCCAGATCTTCTTATGGGTGCAGGAGGAGGATGTGGGATTCTTCTGGGAGCTCTTGGAGGTGAAACTGGTCTTTGTGGTGGAGTGATAGGAGGTTCTGGTGCTTCCAGTACTTCTGGAGCTTCCAGAATTTTTTGTCTTTCCAGTTGTTGTTCTGGGTAGGGATCTTGATTGGGATACAGATCTTCCATAGGTATTTCGATTTCAAGGCTGTCTTGATCTTGGGCATCCCCCTGATCATGTTCCTCTTGATCTTGATATTCCAGATCATTGTTGTCATCTTCTGGGATTAGTACATCATCTAGTTTGTCATACTCATTGGAACATTTCGGGAAGGAAAATTTATTGAAAGTAGCACTACTTGCAATTACCATCTTTCAATTTTGGGTGTCATAGAATCGATATCCTTTGACTCCTGGTGGATAACCAATGAAGATCATTTCCCTAGCTTTTGGAGAAAGTTTATCTTGATGATCTTCTTTGTGAATGAATACATATGCTCGACAACCAAATACTCTGAATCCAGAAATGTTTGGCTTCTTGTTTCCAGGTTCCCATAGTGAAATTGGAGTCTTCCATTTTAGTCTACACATGGGTTGACGATTGTAAACATGTACAGTGGTTTCCATTGCATCTTGCCAAAATGACTTTAGAAGACAAGCATGATGCAACATTGCATTTACCTTATCTAACAAAGTTTTATTGAATTTTTCTGCTCTTCTGTTCTGCTGTGGTTCTCTAGTTACAACTTGTTGGTATTGTATACCTCTCAAAGTAAGGAATGATTGGAAATCCTTTCCCATATATTCCCCACCTTGATCTGAACGTAGAGTGACAAGAGAAGTACCTGTAACATGTTCTGCAAATGCCAGGTAAGTCTGGAAGGCAGTAAATGTGTCAGATTTTCGTTTAAAAAATGCTAGGCAAGCATAGGAACTGTAATCATCAATAAATGTAGCAACCCATTTAGAGTGGTTTCTAGATAAAATAGGTAGTTCCAACAGATCAGTATGCACCAAAGCAAGAACTTTTGGTGCTCGTGATTGGGAATTAATATGAGAAATTTGGGTATGTTTCCCCATAGCACAACCTTTGCAGAATGGTATGGCAGTGTGGTCAGTAAAGGGTTGAATTCCAGAATAGGATTTGTGAGCATTGAGTAAGATATTCTGAGATGCATGAGCAAAGCGATAATGCCACAATCTAATAGAATCAGTTTCCTGAAGTGACATGGTTGAACTTGCATGAGATTTAATCTGATGTGACTGAAACCAATGTAGTCCTCCATGAGGTGAGAAAGCCAATGCCTGTAACACTTCATGGCCATGTTTGTTCCAAATCCTGGTAGCTTTTTGTGTAATCTTGGCAGTGTACCCTAACTTGGTGAGTGCAGGTAATGAAAATAGCCTGTGAGGACAATCTGGTGAATACCATACATCATGTAATATGAGTGGTTCTGGGTTCTGGGACTTGATGATAACATGTCCAGGACCTGTCATTTTCATAGTCATTCCATTAGCAACTTCACAATTTTTCTCCCCATCGCTGAGAGAGATAAAGTCATCAATATAAGGAGTAATATGGTTAGTTGCTCCACTATCAATCATCCAATAATCTTTGGTAGATTTGTTGTTGGATTCAACTGACATGCAGACAAGATACTGATACCAATCCTCATCATATTCCAGTTCATATCTGCCATCAGGTACAAAACTACCATCCCATACAACACATTTAGAAAGTTCATGTTTCCAAGTACCATCAGCATTCTGCCTAGTGTCCCTATTATGATATATATTGGGTGGTGTTACGATTCATCCCTATCCTTTTCCTCTCCATCATCTACGCTTGTCATCATTGGCTTAACCCGATGCTTCTACTTCAATAGAGTGCTCTAGAATGTACAATGTGTTCGTCGCACACCCTTATCTTTGTTATCTTTGTTCCTTTCTCTTGTTGAACCTTCTTTGCTTAGTCATAGTTGTTCTACAACCTTCTATGACCTTCCATTGCGCAGTATATAAACCTAGGTACCTCATCTCTTGTACCTTAGCTTAGTTCTGCTCAATCTTACCTTGTTCCTCTTCGTCCCCTCATCGTAACTCGCTGCTACCTCTTTGGTAGGCAGACTTACATTCGAACCACCTGCTATACATCCTAGCAGGCAGAACCCTTGACCTTATAGGGCAAGTACTCCATTGTCACCTTGAACCCTTGACCCTGTGTCCCAGTTCTTTGAGCCTACACTCGTTCCTACCCAGACCAAGCATAACAAAAGAACTAAGCTCCACATTTTAGGACTATCATCGTTATAGATCCTTCACCATTCCTCCCAGAACCTCCTCCCACAGAGAATGAGCCCTGCGCAGTACGCACAGGCTCACCACAGTAGAACTCCCCTCTGAAACCTTGTCCTCCTCATCCTCACCCTCTGAACAATCCCACCTAGATCCTGATACTACCCTTCCCACTGCTGCTGAGCAACAGGAAGACATTGACCTCGCCCACCAACTTTCCTCAGCGCTCCAAATCCCCAGGAGTCCCATGCCACCTTCCCCCACCCCAACCACCTCTCACCCCCCTCTATTTCCCTTCCAAGCGCCTCACCCTGCCCCTGCTCCTCCCCCCCTTGTCCACACTTTCACCTCTACCCTACCCCTCCCACCCTTCGCCCCACCTACGATGTCTACCCTCTTGAAACCAGTCGAACTTCGCATTGGCTCCCCCGATGCCTTTGATGGCGATTATGCCAAGGCAACCATCTGGCTAGACTCTGTCAGAACCTATCTTCTGGTCAATGAAGAAGTATACAGCACCGAGGCAAAGAAGATCACCTTCACCCTCTCCTATATGAAGTCTGGAGCTGCCCTGACCTGGGCTTCTTCTTTTCGAAAAGACGCCCTCTCTCTGAATGCCAATGGCAACACCAAGGGCTTTGGCGATTTCAAAGACTTCATTGTAGCCTTCAAAACCACCTTCGAACACCACGACACCCAAGCCTTGGCCATCACCTGGCTCTCCACCCAACAAATGACCAGCAACACTGGCATCCCAGAACTTACTTCATTTATTTTGGAGTTCCGAAACAAGGTCTAGATCAGTGAGATTGTGGATGAGAACGTCCTCATTGGATATTTTTCGACAGCCCTACCCGTCCGCCTCATGCGTCGCATCATGTCCATGGACACCATTCCCACCAAGATCGATGAATGGTACTCCAAAGCTGTTCATTTCCTCACTCAATGGGGAAAAGCCGAAGACATTGCCAAAAGGAACAAGTCCGGTTCCTCCACATATCACTCCTTCACCTCCTCCTCCTCCTCCTCCTGCCCCTCGAAAGATCCCGATGCCATGGACGTAGACGCCATCAAACTCGGGAAACTCACCCCTGAAGAACGTCACCGATGCATTGCTGAAGGACGTTGCTTTCAATGCAGGAAGCCCGGCCATCTCTCCAATGAATGCCCTGGCTCCAACAATCCTAGGCTGAAGAAGACCTCGGAAAAGAAGGTTAGGAAGGTTGAAGAAGTTCCCCAGCTGAGAGAAATTGAGGATGATGATGATGAAGAAACTGTAGCTCGGATCTCCTTCGCCATCCCAGGCAAGGATTTTTAGATGGAGGGCATACCCCAATGCAACGACCCTCCTTTTCTTGTGCATCTGTACTTGTATCGTCGATAACCAAACAGTTTATGCAAATCCCTGTTCACATTGTTGAACCCTCGCACCTGAAAGCCGTTGGTACTCGTGCTCTGATTGATTCAGGAGCACAAATCTCATGCATCAACTGGGACTTTGTCCAAAAACACAAACTTCCAAAAACCAAACTCGCCGCCCCCATCACCGTTAACAATGTCGACCAAACTGTCAATAAGAATGGTCAAATTCACTTCACCACCTCCCTCTTTGTCCGCATTGGATCTGTGGCCCACCAGGTCACCTTCTATATCCTCAACTGTGGAAAAGAGAATGTCATTCTTGGACTCCCTTGGCTTAGGGAAGTCAACTCCACCATCGACTGGACCACTTGCGAGTTGTCTATTCCTTTAGAGTCTGATCAATCCGATCGCCTCTATCAGAAACACACCTGCCCTCCCCCTCCGACACCTGTCACCCCCACCCCTCGACCCCCTCGCCACATCAATGTCGACACCATCTGGGACGGACACCTCTTTGACTATATGCAAAAGGAGACTCAGCAGCAACATCTTCTCCAAAATCACAATGTCTGAGTCATCCAAAGGATCATCCGATGTGCCTCTCGCTTTGTCCCAAACGCCACCATTGCCAAACTCACCACTGCCACAGAGCTTGCCATGGCGGCCGAAAAAGTGAAACCAAAACCAGTTCTCCCACAAGAATACGCTGACTTTGCTTCTGTCTTCTCAAAGGAAGCAACCAACCATGTACCCCCCAGCCAACCCTATGACCATGAGATTAATCTTGACGAATCCTTCACCCCAAAGATCGGCAAACTCTACCCTCTCTCTCCCAATGAAAAAGCGGCTACTGAAGCCTTTCTCAACGAGAACCTCGCAGCTGGAAAAATTCGTCCATCGAACTCCCCCCAGGCTGCCCCCTTCTTCTTCATCAAAAAGAAGGATGGAGGTCTCCGCCCCTGCCAAGACTATCAATACATCAACAAACACACTGTCCAAGACGCCTACCCCCTTCCCCTCA
This sequence comes from Heimioporus aff. retisporus, assembly GCA_038094615.1. Lineage (NCBI taxonomy): Eukaryota > Fungi > Basidiomycota > Agaricomycetes > Boletales > Boletaceae > Heimioporus > Heimioporus aff. retisporus. The sequence continues at coordinate 68,415 of JBBPUI010000009.1, read as the reverse complement.
TCTCCAATCTCGTCGACAAACTCAAAGGAGCCAAAGTCTTCACAAAGTTTGACGTCTGTTGGGGCTACAACAACGTTCGCATCAAAGACGGACACCAATGGAAAGCAGCCTTCATCACCCACAAAGGCCTCTTTGAACCCACTGTCAAGTTCTTTGGACTTTGCAATTCCCCTGTGACATTCCAACGATTCATGAACGACTCCTTTAGAGATATGATTGCTGAAGGATGGCTTGTCATTTACATGGACGACCTCCTTATTTTCTCTCCAGATCCCAAGACCCACGAGGAACACACCAAACACGTTCTCCAGTGTATGCAAGAACTTGACCTTCACCTTAAGCTTGAAAAGTGCAAGTTTGCAACCTCTGAGGTCAAATACCTAGGCATGATCGTTCACCCAGATGAACTTGCCATGGACCCAGTCAAACTCAATGGTATTCGAGAATGGCCAACACCCTCTAAAGTCAAGGATGTCCGCTCATTCCTTGGCTTCGCCAATTTCTACTGACGTTTCATACCAAACTATTCTAACGTCGCCCACCCCCTCCTGGATCTCACCAAGAAAAACCAACCCTGGAACTGGTCCACTTCTTGTCAAGACTCCTTTGATGAGTTAAAGAAGCTCTTTCTCTCCCAACTGATCCTCCACCTCCCTGACCCTGCCCAACCCTTCGCTATCGCCACCGACGCCTCCAAATATGCCTCCAGAGGTGTTCTCCTCCAAACAGATACCAATGGCGACTGGCATCCCTGCTCTTACCTGTCGTAGTCCTTCTCCCCTACAGAGTGAAACTACAATATTTACGACCATGAACTCCTTGCTGTCATTCGTGGACTCAAAGCTTGGCGACACTATCTCCAGGGATCCCCCTTCCAAGTTCAGGTCTTCACCGATCACAAGAACTTGACCTACTTTCGCCAACCCCAGAAGCTCAACCGTCGACAGGTTCGATGGTTACTCGATATCTCAGACTTCAACCTCCATCTCACCCATGTTCCTGGAACCTCCCTTGCCGCCCCCAATGCCCTCTCTCGCTGACCCGACCTCCTTCCTGCCACTGACGACGACAATGTCAATGTCACCCTTTTACCAGATTCCCTCTTTGTCAACATCATCGACATCGCCCTCCAAGGGAAGCTAGCCTCCTCCTCTGCCTCTGGTCCTCTTGTGCTTGACGTGCTCTGTGCCACCACTGGTGATGTCCCCACTCGCTTTCGCTCTCGACTCTCTGACTGGCAGTATGATGCTGGCGTCCTCACCTATCAAGGCCGCGCCTATGTTCCCCCAGATCTTCAAAAGTCTGTTGTCGAACGACACCATGACCACTTCGCTGCTGGCCACCCAGGTTACTTGAAGACTCGTCAACTTGTTGCCTCAGAATTCTGGTGGCCTGGTCTCACACAGTTCATCTGCAAATATGTTGAGGGTTGTGCCTCCTGCCAGTCGGCCAAAACGAACACCCACCCCACTGTCCCTCCTCTCTCTCCCATCCCCTCGTCTTGTTCCCGCCCTTTCCAGCAGGTTTCTTGCGACTTGATCATGGATCTCCCCCTCTCCGATGGCTTTGACAGTCTTTTGGTCGTGGTAGACCATGGGCTTATGAAGGGGGTGATTCTCTGTCCTATGAAGAAATCTGTCTCTGCCGAAGGGATTGCCTCCCTCTTTTTCCACAAGGTTTACACTTGGTTTGGTCTCTACAATAAAATCATCTCGGATCGTGGTCCCCAGTTCGCCTCCGCCTTCACCAAAGAACTTGGACGACTCCTTGGATATGACCTCTCCCTCCCCACGGCCTATCACCCTCAGTCTGACGGAGAAACAGAACGTGTCAACCAAGAAGTCGAAACCTATCTCTGCATCTTCTGTGGCAACTCTCCCTCCACATGGTCCCAGATGATCTCCCACACTGAATTCACCCACAACCACCGCCCTCACTCCGTCACCGGCAAATCCCCCTTCTTCCTCACCTACGGTTTCGAACCTCGTCCCCTCCCCACTGTCATTGTCGAATCCAACCTCCCAGCAGTCGAAGAACAACTGAAAGCCCTCTCTGCCACTCGAGACAAAGCTCTGGCAGCCCATGAACTCGCTAGACAAGTCATGAAAGCTTGCTCTCATGGTAAATTCACACCCTTCCGCAAAGGTGACAAGGTTTGGCTAGAAGCCCACAACCTGAAACGCCTTATCTCCCACCCGAAGTTTGCCCCCAAACAGGAAGGCCCCTTTACCATTACCCAGGTACTATCTCCACTCGTTTACAAACTCTGCCTCCCTTGTACCTGGAAAATTCACAACACGTTCCATGCTTCCCTCTTATCGCCCTATCGCGAAAACGACGTACACGGCCCAAACTTCCCTTTCCCCCCCCCTGACCTCATCAATGGAGAAGAAGAATACAAGATGGAAAAGGTGATCCGACAAAAGGGAACCCCAAACAACCGACGCTTCTTGATCCAATGGAAAGGATACTTGGCCGAAGAAGACTCTTGGCTTCCAGAATCGGAGTTCAAACATGCCAAGGAAATTCTCTCGGACTATAAGAAGCTCCACCCCTCCATTTTCCCTCCATCCTCTCGCCCACTATCATCCTGTCACAATGCCCACCGTCTCCCCTAGCCGCTCTTCCTCTACTAAAGTGGATGCTGGCTGGAAGCCACCTCCTGAACTCCCTCGTCTCGAAACTCTAGACCACGCCTGGGACAGTCCGTGGCCTCCCTCCCCCATCACTACTGAACCTGTCGTCAACCCTCCTCATTTTGCTTCTCGTCTTTGCTGCGACCCTTTCTCTTCCATTCAACAGGGACGTATGCTCTCATTTCTTGACAATTCTAACCTTTGTATTGTCTTCCGAAACCACCTAGACCCCTCTTCTCCCCTTTATTCTCTTTTCTGTATATACATTGAACTTTCACACCTTCGCTCCCATGCCGACCTCATTGCCAATGACACTGCCTGTATGCACCATGCCTTCCACATCACCGAAACCCACCACACCATCTGAGAGCTTGTTATATCTGCCATGCACCAGTTGGAGATGGATGACCTGACCTCAGATATCCAACGCTACGTGGAACATCTGAATACGCAATCTAACACTGACGAACAATCCCCTGAGGCCTCTAGTGCCCCCCTGACCCTCGAGGAACTTGCTTCCATTGAGCAGACAGAAGTAGCATGGGAAGGTGAAAGGAACCGCCCTCTACCAGAGACCCACCCCCTCTACAACAGTGCATGTTTTCATTGCCACCGTCTCTCTCACATTCGGGCTAACTGCATATACTACTGTTGCCGTCATTGCAACCGACACGCCCCAGGCCACTCAGCATATCAATGCCCTCTCCTCCACCGCCGGTCTCCTGCCCCCCTTGTCCCTTCCTCATCCTCTTCCTCGTCTCGCTCCTCTCGTCATTCTCACAGATCTCGTACTTCCTCATCTCCCACTTCCACTTGCCCTCTTGCCCAATGTCTCTCATCCCCTCCAGTCCCTCACACTCCTCTCCCTATTCCCCCTCCTTCTGGTTGTCGCCATCGCCAACGTCTCCCCTGCTCTAATGCTGAACTCTGTCGCCTCTCTGGTATGCCTGCCGATGGTTCTCTTGATGTTGACGATGAATGGGGATACCCTGACTACGATGCATCTGCCTATGCCAATATGACAGGTTCTCCTGGTGGTGATCGCTGCATGGACCTTTAGTTTGTTTCCTTCTTCTTGTTTCTCACTGTGGTTTCGAATGTACTCCGGGGGTAATGTTATTATTCATCCCTATCCTTTTCCTCTTCATCATCTACGCTTGTCATCATTGGCTTAACCCAATGCTTCTACTTCAATAGAGTGCTCTAGAATGTACAACGTGTTTGTCGCACACCCTTATCTTTGTTATCTTTGTTCCTTTCTCTTGTCGAACCTTCTTTGCTTAGTCATAGTTGTTCTACAACCTTCTATGACCTTCCATTGCGCAGTATATAAACCTAGGTACCTCATCTCTTGTACCTTAGCTTAGTTCTGCTCAATCTTACCTCGTTCCTCTTTGTCCCCCTCATCGTAACTCGCTGCTACCTCTTCAGTAGGCAGACTTACATTCGAACCACCTGCTATACATCCTAGCAGGCAGAACCCTTGACCTTATAGGGCAAGTACTCCGTTGTCACCTTGAACCCTTGACCCTGCATCCCAGTTCTTTGAGCCTATGCTTGTTCCTACCCAGACCAAGCATAACAGGTGGTTTTGGTGGTTTATGATGCTTCTCCTTGCCTTTCCCTTTCCAGTCCCATCCATTCCCAGTATCATTTCTCTGTTGTGAAACAGGTCTTGGGTTTGAAACTGAGTTCTGATATCTAGATGGTCCAGGCTGTGGGTACTCAGTGTGATGCTGGTTGGACTGGGAGCTGAAAGGTAAATGTGTCATTAGCATACATTGTTGGAAAGGACTGAGGAGAATACATTTCATCCTGCACATAAGTATCTTTCCAAAACATAGGGTCATTAGGTGTGGAAGTATCCATAGATGAGGATAGTGCCAGGGAATCAAGTTCACTCATACTGTCCATTCCTTCTGAATTTGATTCCAGAACATCCAGAGCAGTTTCTTCCAGTAACTCTATGATAGAAGAAAGAGCAAGGTTGGACATGGGATGATGATTGAGTGATATTTCCACTGGAGCATTTTCATCTAGATCAATTACCATGGATGCAATATCCACATTGGTGTTGGCAAAATGCATACCTGCTCTGTCTTTACCTTTGTGTGCCTTTTGCCTTTGTTGATGCTCATAAGCTTTTGCCTTTTTCTGAGGTAGGGTCTTCTTCAGGTGATTCCCTGAAGGTCCAGAGTGGGTCTTTTTAGTATTGGTCCAGCAACAATCAGCATTGTGGTTTGTATGACCACATTTGGAACACTTTACATTTGTTGGAGCATTCTGGATCACAGAAGTCCGGTTTCCCATGGTTCCAGTTGGTTCGCTAATCTGGTTGAAAAGGCTTGCTGATGATTGTCGATTGGTGGCTTTCTTCAGAGTGTATTCTTGTAAAATACTCTTTCCCACCATTGCAGGTGTGAAGTTCTGAGTTGATGTCATATGTACTATTGTCGACACCATAGGAGCATAACTAGATGGCAAGGCATTTAGCATTATCATGGTTGCAATGGAATCATCTAGGTTGAGACCAGCTTCCATGGCCTGATTGAGTGAAATCTCTGATTTGGGTCCCAAGATGGGTGCCAGGATTGAAGCAAAAATGTAGGACATCTTGGAAAATAGAGAAAATGCCAGAGACACCTTGAGGGCAGTAGAGTGATCCAAGATATTCCCATAGGTGTTTTGCACAGGAATGAGTTTCAGTGACTTTTCTGGCTGTATCTCTAGTAACACTGTGTGATTTTGGGATGAGATGTTGCATAAAAGGGAGCATATAGGAACCCATGAGAGCAGCAGCTTGCTGATCATGATTGATCCAGTGAGCATTCTCATTGTCATCTTTCTGGCTACTCCAGAGTGAAGTACCATTGACAATACTCCAGGTTCCAAGCATGGTGATGACATTTTGCATCTGGGAAGCCCAAACAACATAGTTGGAGGGTCCTTCCAGAAGCTTGATGCAACTGGTGATTTCTTGTCCAATCTTGATGGTTGCCATAGTTTACCAAGGAATGAAAGCAGCGACTGTGATGGAATTAAAATCAGCATTTGTGAAGAAAACATCAGAATAAGTAGGAAAAATGAATTGGAATTGAACTGGAAGAGCATGGGAACATTCTGGAATGGAACCAGAAGGGTTCGGAAGCATTCCAAGAGGTTCCAGAAGGGTTCCAGAAGTGTTTCAGAATTGTTCTGGAATATTTTCAGAAGCATCCAAGATCGAAAAAAGTTCAGATTTTGGTGTTTCTGTGGTTTCCATGTTTGTTTCTTGTTTCAAAAGTTCTTCTACAGCAAGAGTGCTTGATCTTCATCATGTGATTGTCTAGAGTGACATTTCTTTTTCCTTCATTTATATCTTCTCTGAATTTGTTTCTCCGAAAGTTTCCAAGGATGTCATTTTCCATACATATTTCCTTTTTCTGAGTAAACTACAGTCCATAACACTTCATTATCTTGGTACCACTGAGAGTCCAGTGAATTGAGGATTTCCTCAAAAGCTTCAAAATGAAGTATTGAGATATAATGGTAGTTTTCTATAACAGTATCAGAAGAAGAGTCTCAGAAGTAATAAAACTTACCATAGGAACAGTATGGAGTGATGATGGATGGACCAGGAGAAAGGGCTAGATCAAAGAAAGTGTTTCCTGAAAAATGCTTTCTACTGATGAGATACCATTTTTTGTTGGTGTAGTGAATGCTGTAGGAGACTGGCAGCAGCCATTTCATTGGCAATGGCTCTAGAAACTCGTGCAGCTTTTCTTCTATGGCTGGAGCTTGTTGTGGGTGGTTTCTTTTGAAGACAAACCAGCCCTCTTGCAGCTTCAAGCTTGGTGTTAAGCTGTAGAATCCGATGTCTTGCTAATTCATTGGCTTCTCAGAAGTGAATGAGTTTTTGAGTTTTGATGAGAATGGCTTCTTGAGCAATTTGGTAATGGGCATGTTCTACTTGTAAATCTTCATAGGATTCATCAGCCTGCCTTTGAATAGTTTGTCTGTCAATATCCAGGCAGTCTATCTATTGATGTAGAAAGCGATGTGTTTGTGGGAGTTGTAGTTCTGCCAATATGCATTAGAGAGCTGTTGAGCCATGAAAGTGTACATAGGGTATTTTTGGTGAAAAGCAGCATGCATGCATTTGTCAAACTCCTTGTTCCATTGGTGTTGGGTAGGAACATCTCGATGAACATCTCATTTTTCCCATTGAGTATAGTAGTTGCTCATCTGATAGTTCTGGTCAAAAGTGTTGTAAGGAATTTCATCATCTGTTTCAAACCAAAGTCCCAGAGTAGCTTCTCCTGTGTGATCCCACTCATAGTATCATTTTCTGATGACTTCATCAAAAATAAAATTTGGAGTACCAGTTTCTTGCATCTTCCAAATCCAAGCATACTCATCTGTGTCCTGTGAAAAAATCTCATATCCTTGACCATGAACTAGACAATGAGGAGTGTCCTCATAGCTTTGGACTGGAGTGGCCCAACCATATGCTTCCAACCATTCATGTAATCATTCACCATGATACAAAGAACCAGAGATTATAGGTCCCATGATCGGAAGTCCGGGATCCTTGTATTTGGAAGCATCACTGGGTTCATGACCTAGTATCCTCATGTTGATCTCGAAGAAGCTTGTGTGTCTGTCAGTGTTGGCGAGAGCATAGTCAAGACCAAAATCTTGCACTGTGTTGAGTGGAATCTGTAGATGCAGTAGAAATCTGGGAGCTTGTACCCAGACTATGTCCTGAGGAGGGGTTGCGATGTCTTCCAGATGTTCCTTCCATTCTGGTGTTTCTATGTTGTAGTGGTCAATTGTGACTAGAGTCCATTGCTGTGGATGGAGTGGAGTTGGAACCTTGGGTCCAAAAGGAATGTGCCTGCCAATTTTCTTTGTTGTAGACTAGTTTGGGGAACCTCATTATCGGTCCTGACAGGAAGTTGGGCAGGGATGTGGATGGTGTTTGGTCCAGTTGTTGGTCATTGAGGATTAGAGGAGATGGTTCCCAAAGATGTGGGTGCCCTTTGTCGTTTTGGAATATTGGCATTGCACCTGTTAGTATGACTGGAGTTTGAGGATGAGTGAATTGGTTCCAGACTGGAACTGGATACTCCAGAATGGTGTCATTGTACATGACTGGTGCATAGCTGAATTTCATGATCTGGAAGTCTTCTTGTAAATGGAGATGTTTGAGGGGGCACAGGGATTGCAGGTTCAGGCTATACTCCAAGTTCTTGGAGTATGTCTGTAAGGACATGTTCTGCATGTTCATCACTGGAAATAGATTGAATAGTAGATGAAGTTTCTGGAGGAGAGGGACAAGCAGGACAAGGTGGAATGAAGTATCTGGTTTCCAAGCCAGAACCTGTTCAGAACTGTTCAGAAGGTATTGGAACTGGAAGGGTTTGGAATTGGTTTGGAATGGAATATGGAGGTGGAGATGGACAAGGTGAGAAGATAGTTTGAAATGGTTCAGGTTCAACTAGATTGTGTTTGGAACACTCTAGAATGGAATGTGCCAGCTGATGACAGGTAGGAAGTTGAAATCTTAATTCCTGGGGTGGTGAACCTGATGAAGGAGGTGAAACCTGATGAGGGATAGGAGGAGTAGGCAGATGAGGGATAACTGCAGGAGCAGGTACCTCAGCAGAAGATGGTGATATCACCATAGGTGATCCTACCTCTGGTGTTTGATATTGATTCTCAGCAGAACTCTGCTGGTTGCTAGAGCTAGAAGTAGGAGGAGTTGGTGGCTGAGGAATGAATATCCCTTCATCAGTATGAATCTCAGCAGATGTCTGCTGGTCCTTACCCCTTGTGTCTTCTGTTGGTGATGGGCTACCAGAGGTAGCAGAAACAGAGTAAGGAGAAGTGGGATGAGGTGGAATGGTGGAAGGTTGGTAATGGTTTAAAAACTCTTGATGCTTGATAAGGTGTTGCAAGGTCTGTCCTTCACAGTAGGAATTTGAAACAGAAAAATTGTCTGGAATGAAACCAAGCCAGAAACGTTGATGATTATTGACTGGAAAGGTAGTCTGAGCGCCAATTGGTTCTTCCCAGTTGGTGGTGACTCCACCAGAAGGAATAGCAATGCTAGAAGGAAGATTGGGTGGAACAGGTGTACTTACAAGTGCAATATCTGTTATCTCTACAGTCTGATAGGGACTGTCTGGAAAACAAATCTCTACATGTTGTAGGTCAGAATCCACTTGTGTATTGGAAAGTAGAAAAGAAAGTGAACTTTCTTGTACATCTGCCCCATTTAATGCTAGCGTAGTCAGTGTATTCTCATCTGTCCATCCAATATTATTAAAGGTATGGGCAGTGGTCCACACAGCAAAATTATGGCCCAAAACTTCCAAAAGGGATTCTTCCCCTATAGAGCTCCTTATGCAGAGAGAAAGAGCCTTGAGCCCTGCTATCACCTCAGATTGGGTGAGAGAAACAGATATGTACCAAAGATGAAATGTCCTCAGAGGAGGAATTGTGTACTTGGGACATGTTTCAGGAATATATCCATGACAGTATTCTAGTTCCCAGCTGATCTAGGTGGGGCTCATAACCTAAAGAGAGTGGGAATAGTTATGTGGCTAGTGTACTATATATACTCTCTTTGTATTGCATAGTACAACAAATAAAAGGGAGACAGTGTGAGACTCACTGTTTTTAAGCAGAGTTTAAACTCAGTAGAATAATGGAACTTGGAAGAGTTCCAGATTGAAGAGTGAGAGTTAAGAGAGCAAAAGATTAAGTCTTATTGCACTGTTGTATCCACTACAAAATGTACAGTATTTATATTTTAAATACAAGTGGAGCTGATTCTTGAAGAATGCTCTTATTTGATATCATGCGCAGTGTGCACAGTAGTGCACAGTCACCATGATATCATGCACAGTCGATTGTGCAATGTGCAGTTGAAGGAGTCATGTTATTTTGCAATAACTCTTCTAATGACATCCCAATGACATCCCCGAATTGTTCCTTTACTTCCTAAGTGATCCTTCACTTCCAGAGTATTCCTAGAACATTTCTTGATGTCAAGTACTTCCAGTGCTTCCACTTCCGGAACTTCCTTTTTTGGAACACCAGTCCTGGAATAGGGGCTTCCAGAACTTCCAGAACTGACTAATCAATTACTTCAACATATATTATTTCTGGAACTATTATTTCCAGAATAGGGGTTTCTGGAACTACTACTTCCAGAATAGGGGCTTCTGAAACTACCACTTCTGGAATAGGGGCTTCCAGTTGGAAGTGCTAATCAACTGTTTCAACAGTCACCCAGTGTCTGGGAGGTGATCCCAACAATCCTTTTGTTGGTGGTGTCCCACTTGGCTTGATTGCCTGCATTTGTAGTGGCATGGGTTATTGTGCTGTCAATCCAACCCCATACAGAGAGAGATTGGAGGATTGATTGAATGCAAGTAGACCACATGACATAGTTGGAATGGCCTTTGAGAGTTTGAATGTGGGTAAGCAAGGTGTTATCCACCTTGAAGTCTTCAGAAACAAAGATGGCATGAGTAGCCATTTGGATTTCTTATAGGAAAAGATGAACATCTGTGAAAGGTATGTCAAACAGATGTTTGTAAATGTAATCAATGAATGAAGTGTGAATAGCACCATAAGCTCGTTGAGCCTTCAGAATTGTCATTCCGAGATTACCAAAAAGTCTGATCTGCAATAAGTCCAGTCCATCCCTTTGTAGCAGTTGCCTGTAGGCTGCTGCTTTGATCTTGCAATCCCAGTATAACTTCCTTTCAAACTTCATGAATGGTTCATCATCATCTCCTTTTGGTGTGTACCAAGAGGGTAAAGGGTTTGAAGCAAAATGCTCAAAGGATGTGTACCATATGTAGTTGAAGAAGTGTGGATTTTGGATCGCAGGAGTAAGATGTTTTTCTTGGAAGTATAGGTCTCGATCCATATGAGTATGGTATTGGCAAGGAAAGTCTTTAAGAAAGTCTCCATAAAGGTCATAGTGCCAGTCCAAAAAGGATAGATAAAAATCTGTAATGTCAGTGTTATATAACTTTCTGTGTAAATGTTCAAGTGGCCATGTCATGGGGAGAGGATGGAGGAGGAAATCATTAAAGGTGGTGTCATTTACTCCCAGAGCTTCTAGCTCTCCTTTTGCACTCACCCTCTTCTGCAGCCTTTCTCTTAGGCTTTGTGTATCTCCCTGCAAGTATGTTGAAAATAATTCACTCATCTTCATCACTTTTGGTGGTGAGTACAACTCATTGAAGGTTGAGTACCTTATTGCAGAGTCTGCCTAAGGGCATGTCAGAAGGTGCTTCCATAAATTTCCTTCAAGCCTCCATGTCCGTGATCCTGTTCCAAACTTGAATGCCCATCCCTTTCCATCAGTGGTATCTGATGTCTCCACTTCTAAACTCTGCATATTGTGCCCATAGGAATTTGTGATGATGCTGGTTCAGGTAAGTTGATTTCACCAGCAAGTAGTTCTCATAATGTCTTGGTGGAAAGATATCATGCTGGAAGATTTCAAAGCCTTGTGATCATACCATGTAGTTCTTTTTCAATTCCTCATATGTATGTCTTGGATGGGAAAGCCCATCCAGCAGCTTCATAGATGGAAGCTAGGGTCTCACCAAAACAAAAGAGGCCATTGATGGGGAGAGGCAATCTAGATTCAATTGGAGGAATCTGATGAGGAAGAACTACTCAAGGTGATGATGAAATGAGCTCAGTGACTGCCTGATAGTTCATCCTGTGAGCCTTGAATTGAGCTTGATAGATTGGGTACCAAGGCTGCATTGCTTGTTGAATGCATTGATGAGGAACTACTTCTATGTGGCAAACCTCACAAGGTAGTGTTGAGAGGTGGTGAAGTGGTCAGGCATGATAAAATGTTATGCTCTGAGAAAGTGGAATAATAGGGGATGGAAGCAGTTGGTCCATGACACTGCCTGTTGGCAAAGAGAAGTTGTAGAGGGGCCCCTAGTGTACAGCCTCGAAGCCATTGTCATCGTTGGGTATAGTCATCTGTGCCTGTTGTATTGATCTCCCTGTCATGTGAGTCTGTAAAGGGGACTTCACAAGATCATTGTCCTCGACTCTCATTGTTATGATTCGCCCCTATTCTTTTCTCTTTGTCATCTTTGTTTGTCATCATTGGTTTAACCCGATACTTCCACTTCGATAGAGTGCTCTAGAATATGCAATGTATTCGTCGCACACCCTTATCTTGTTATCTTTGCTTCTATTTTCTTTTCAAACTTTCTTTGGCTTAGTCATAGTTGTTCCACAACCTTCTATGACCTTCCACTGCACAGTATATAAACCTAGGTACCTTGTCCCTTGTACCCTAGCTTAGTCCTGCTCAATCTACCTTGTTCCTCTTCGCTTCCCTCATTGAAGCTTGCTGCTACCTTTTTGGTAGGCAGACTTACCTCCAAAACCATCTGCTATACATCCTAGCAGACAGAACCCTTGACCCCAAGTGGCAAGTCCTTCATTGTTACCTTGACCCCTTGACCCTACATTCTAGTTCTTTGAGTCTATGCTCATTCCTACCCGGACCAAGCATAACACTCATCAGAACCTGAAGGAGATCCTCCAGGCAACAGATTGGTCCTTGTTCCTGTGGGAGAAGGGTTTCCAGAGTCATGCCTGCTTGAGGGTGGAGTGGCAGGCATGCCATGTTGGTCTCACGATTCCTTGTGATCTCAATCACTTCCTGTGGAGGCAAACTGTGTCTGTCTTGGTCATTGGCTTCAACCAGAAAAGATCCTGTCTCTCCCAACCTGTTGGTTCCAGCTGGATCATTGGTCTGATGTTTGGCATGGTTGTCTCAGGTAGTGACCTGGATGGAGGGTAGATCAGTTGAGGAGATGGTTCTGTTTCTAAGACCAAAGGAGGAGGAAGAACGAGAGGAGATGGATCCAGAGTTTGCTCTGGTAGATGAGGAGATAGATCCATTTCAAAAAGGACTGCCAGTGGCTGGTGAGGATAGTGAGGGATGGGAGCCACCAGTTCCACTTGCTGAATTAACTTGGGTAGAGCTAGTTGTCCTTGAATCAGAGATGGGTTGATGACCTGGTTGTAAATTTCTGAGAGGATGGGGGAGAGGGATATTCTCAATGAGATCAGGTGGCAAGTCCAAGGTGGTAGAGTTTGGAGTGGGAGATGACCTGGAAAGGTATTCTCTTGCTTGCTCAAGGGCTGCAGCAAGGACTCTGTAAGGTCTCTCATCATTAACCTGTCTGTTGTTATGTACATGATCTGACAGTGAACTGTCTCGATCATCCTCAAAGGGTGATTGGAGTATGTCAAATGACACTACTTCTGGTCTGTCAGCAGGGTCTATAACCCTCATGTAGTCCCTCTTACTGTGACAGTGGATTTCTTCTCTTTCAATCCCACCTCTACAAATAGGGCAAGGGATTTGAAAAGGTATACCTGGTACAACTACACGTGAGTTGACCAGTCTAGGGATCATCTCTCCGCATTGCAGAGGTTCTCTCACTGGGATAGGTCTCAAGGGTGCTGGAATAGTGGGCCTTGGAGGGATAAACAATGGATCTGGTACAGTGGGGCTGTACTGTGGTGGACTTGGCAAAGGTGCTGGTGCAGGTGCAGTAGCAAAGATTGTGTTCTGTTCACTTACATTTCAATCTGTGTATGACAAGTTCAGTACATGATCGAACTGCCTGAGTGACAGGTAGAACATGGAGCCAACAATCTTGACAGTGAGAGCACCACCAAGAATGTGAACAATGCAAGCAAGTCTGTCATTTAAGATGTATAAGCCTGTCTGGAACGCCTGATATATAATCAAGAAGCATTCAACAATGTAATGGATACATGCAGTTCAGACTCTTGTGTCATGGCTGATGGGTGAAGGAGGCATGGCTGGCCAAACATAAAATGCAACCTAAGCATGACAATCTCCAGACAACTTCCTGTAACCACTTATGTGGATGTATAAGCAGGAATGAATAAAATCTCTGCTAGCAATAAGCTAAGCAGAGCTCATAACCTTTCAAGATAGTAGTGGTATCTCAAACAAGATAACCAAGTGTATATGGGGCTCGATGCTTGGTAGCAGCATGGTGCAACAGTGAGAAAGATGTCTCTAGTGGGAGTAACTCACTAGGATAACACAAGAGCACTACTCTGGACAAGCAAGGTCTTTGCTTAGAGCAGGGGTAGTGAGACAAGAGTAAGAGAGTAGTATTGAACTACTTTAGATGTCATGAGTTGTGTGGACTCATCTGTCAAAAGAGAGGGAGGTTGGGCCTACAGCCCACCTTTATTTACATGCTAGGGTGTATGTACTTGTTTGTAACAATCAATGAATGACTAATCATTCTGATACATTCTACAATGTTCTATCATGTTCTAACCAATAGCATATACAGCTCTATTTCAAATATGACAGTGTCAGTATTGTGTAAGCATGATTTGTAATCTGGTTTGATCCTATGGATTCTGGTTTGTTCCTAAGTCTTCCAACTTGATCCTATAGAGGATTCCAGAACATTCTCTGACATTCTATGAAGTCAGGTGATCTTGTATCATGTGATCATGCTACAATCTCAACACTGACTCAAATAGCCAAGGCTCCAGCTTCTTGGGAGAATTAGCCAAGCTCCCAGTTTGTCACAGTGCCACCCAGGGTGGCTATTGGTGTCACAGCCTGTCATGAAGTTGCCAACACTCATACCTGACTATCCAATGATCTGAAAGCTGCCTAAATGCTGTAGACCTCACTGTACCTCACTGCATCCTCACAACTTGTACATTTGCAAAGGTCAGTCCCTTGGGCTAATACTTGTACATCAAGTGTTGAGTTGCCAGTTCAAGGGTACATAGACAAGTACATATAGATGTGTAGAGAACATATAAATGCATATTTCACATGGTATGTACATACCACAAACACAAAGCTTAGAAACCCATTAGTCCAAGATAACATCAAGAGTGGATGACAGTGGATCTATAATGCACCTAATTGAATCCACAAGAGAAAAAAAGGTGGGGAACATACTACATGAATTGAAGTTGCTGCGATGAGATTCACACATCACATCATTGAGAGTGACTGAACAGCTGCTCTACCTATTTGAAAAGTGAACACAACTAACAATTTCATCTGTAGCTCATACATCATTGTGGGCCTTGCCTAGGAAGTGGTGATTGAGTTGCAAGGCTAGAATATTTTGATGGACAATCTCTTGTGCAAGATCTCATTGCATGCAAGAAATTTGGCAATTGCTTCAAGCAGCCTCTAGTAGGAGGCAAGCCTCCATATTGTTGCATGGAGCTGGAACAATGCACTATAAAAAATTAGCAGAACCTTGTGCCAGCCTAGACCCATACTCACTGCTGAGCACCAAATATGATTACTGTTGGCTGCATGTGATTCTCTTTCTTCTCCTTCTCCTGAGTCCATTTGCAGGCCATCAGACCCTGGTTGAAAGCCAGCAACAGTGTGAAAGTAAGCCAGATAGATATTCTCATGAAGAGCACCAGGGATAAACAAGGGAGCATGGTGAAATGCACTGTTGGACTCAGAGTAGATATTGTGATGCTTGGGTGACTCACAAGCCTGCCAAGCCATGTCAGGATTTGAAGAGAGCAATGAAGAAGAAGGGAGCAGTGGGACTGAATCCATGGTTTATGTCATTGGGAAGAGCATGGTAAGTAGCACAGGATTTCAGTGTGACTTGCACAAGGCTTATTACACACTCACCAAGCTCACTCCTACTCAGATCAGCAACAGTCACTTAACTGTTGCTTGACAGTTGCTTAACCATTGTGATGCCTTGACCAAAGACCATTCCCTGGGGTCGGCTGAAGTCAATCAGTTGCCCTCATTGTGGCAAAAAATTTCACTTGGAGACTAATGTTCTTCAGCACATGAATCAGCTGAAAGGTTCTTGCTATGGAAGCACTCTGTTCAAAGATCTCAACACTACAGAGGGCATGCAGTTGACATTTTCTCATGCCCACAACATGAATCAGCATGATCTTCATTCAGAAGAATTGGAAGATGAACCTGCTGGGTTTGATGAAGGTCACAATGTTGAGATGGACGATGCTCCTTTGGATCCATGTGATGACCCCATAGCCTTGGAGTTGGGACCAGAACAAATTGGTCCTGGACAATATGTCAAAGTATTCAAAGGTTGTGGGGATATGTTTCCTGATGGAAATACCTTTATGGATGATTTCAGGCAAGATCAGTTTGCAGAGGAGAGAAGGACTAACCTCTACTACCCTTGGGCCTCAAAACAGGAGTGGGGTCTCACATCATGGTTGCTACGTTCTGGACTTAGCATGGCAGTGATCAACCATTTTCTGTTGCTCAAGATTGTAAGTATTGCTCTTTTGTATTCTCGTGCATTGTTGATGTCTTTTAGATTAAGAATGCTTCTCTATCATTTTGCTCAGCCAAGGAACTCAGGACCCATGCAGAGATTCTCCCCCATGGCCCACAATGGGTATGTGAGACTCTAAAGCCCGAGCACCCTGCAAGCAACCTCTCCACCTCTTCTACTGCAATCCAATCAATTGCTTGCAAGCTATCTTGAGCAACCCACTTCTAGCAACCCACATTTCTTTTGTCCTGCGGAAGGTTTGGACTTGTGTGGTGAGGCTTTGTCACATCTATGACAAGTAGTTAAGTGGAGATCAGGCATGGAGCATTCAAGTAAGTTTCCTTCGCATACAAGTACTAGTACATGAGAACTGATTCATTCATAGGAGGCATTACTAGCTGGTGCCACTGTTCTCAGCATGGTACTCTCATCCAACAAGACCAATATCTCTGTCATGAGTGGCAATTGTGTTGCTCACCTGGTTCTTATCAGCCTTGCAAATATTGATGCATGGGTCCACAGCAAGATGTCCTTGCACACCTACCTCCTTCTCGCACTTCTCCCCATCACCAAGTTCACTCACAAGACTTCTTGCATCCATGGCTTACTGCAGGACTGACTGGTGCATCAGGCCCTCAACATTGTCCTGTCTCCACTGAAGACTGCAGCAGCAGTTGGTGTCATGATGAGTGATCTGGTTGGTAATTTATGATACTGTTTTATGCCAATAGCTTCTTGGATCACCAATACTCCAGAGGAATCTCTGCTATCAGCCACTGGTCCAAAGGTCTCTCCAGTAACCACTGCTAAAGCCAAGAATTTCAGTGGCCCCTTTTGACATCTCTCTCATACTGGCAAAATGATGCTAATCACAATCCATATTGCCTGTGCAAAGCACGCTCCAATGGATTTCAAAAACTTTATCAAGATTATCAGAGAACTGTGTTTGAACAGCATCATCAACCCAGTCTGGCTGGAGTGGGCACTATCAGACCCCTGTGACTTTATCACTATAGAGCCTCTGTATTATTTCCACCAATTTTTTTTGGATCACGACATAAAGTGGTGTATTGTGGTGGTAGGGGCCAAAGAATTGGATTTTTGCTTCTCTGTCCTCCAGACTCCTGTAGGCTACTGAAGATTTGGTGAGGGCATATCTAAATTGAAGCAAGTTACCAGTCATGATCATCATGTGGTTCAACAATATCTCATTGGTGTAGTAGCTGGTAAAGACCCTCAGAAGTTCCCTCTCACCCTCCACGCCTTTCTTGACTTCCATTATCTTGCACAAGCCCCTGTGTTTACTACCCACTCCTTTGATAGGGTCACCAGCACACTCCAAGAGTTTCATGCAAACAAGGATGCTATCATGCAGCATGGTGCATGAGATGGTTGGGAAATCCTGAAACTCAAACTTCTCCAAAGTGTCATTCCAGGTATCCATCAATCCAGGGCAGCAACACAATGGATCACCAATATCACAGAGCATGCACACATTGAAGAAATCAAAGTGCCAGCACATGCTGGAAATAACCAAAACTATTACACTCAAATTGCACAGCACCTTGACAGATTGGATAGGTGTTTCCATTTCAACCTTGTAATGCACATTGAGCAGCACTGTTCCAGAGGTCAAGCAGTGGATGGGGCTTTCACAAATGACAATGAAGACAACAAGGATCACAAACCTGACATGGAGAAGCTTGTTTTTGAAACATATCACACCCCAAGACAACCTGTCATCAACTACTTCACTATCTCCACTGCTCTCCTTCAAGGATCCTACTCTACCACTATTAAGCCTTTCCAGGCATTTGCCATGACTACGACTGCTTTCTGCCTTATGACCAGACCTTCCTCGAGGCTAACTATAGCAGAGGCCTCGACCAAGTATGGCCTGCTGGATCTTGCTCCTGCAATTACTTCTTTTTTTTGCACAACTAGATGGTAGTTTGGTGTGGGCCAATACTTTAACACTCCAGATTTGGCAGAAAGTACAAGTCCAGCAGATGTCATATCATGACACCCACACCCTCGAGCCACCACAAACTTTATGCATCATTCCCCCCACACCCAGCAATCCTTTTGGTGAGTATGACTCAGTTATCTTCAGCCCTGGACTCAACAGTGACTAGCTGAAACATGGGCTGGCTGGCCATTCAATCACCCAGCTCCGAATGATCTTCTGCCTCCCATACTCCAACCTTTTCCTCACTTACATTCAGCACTTCATTGTTGGAAGTTTGAACTCTGTCACTGGAATGCACCATCTCAAGCAAGCAGTCTGGTTGAATGGACAATGGATTGGGGAAATAATCCCAGTCAAATACATCTGGTCTTCAGCCCATCTAATCCCTAATTTCAGTGCAGAGGCACATCCATGTTTGACCAAGTCAAACAGCTATGAACAGTCTTTGGCATTCTGGTTGAACAAGTATTGGTCTAGAGAGTTCTATTACACATTGTCTTCAGTTTAGGCTAGTCTCCCATATGCTAGTTTACCATAATCACTTTCTGATCTGAGTCTTGCCACATGTCAACCACCTGTGCTGTCACATTTGACTCACTCACCAGACAATGACTGACAAAATCACAGCTCATCAGAACAGCCCACCAGAGCAGGAAAGATGAGCAAGTATATGATTTCTATCCAAATCAACCCTTGTTTATTGATTATGCTATTAGCAACTCTGGTCACATCCAACACCATACAACCTGTACTGCATGAGTGCATGGGCATATTGTCAATGCACCATGCATATCTCACCAATATCTGCAGATTTCAACAATCATCCCACAGCTTAGGTGAAAAACTGATTGGACTAGATCAACCATGGACCCCTTAGTGGAGAATGATACAAGAGGGACTCGTGTGGAGCTCAACAAGCAGGAAAGTACAATGTTCCTGAAATTCATATATCCAGATCACTATTTATTCCCAGAAGTGAAGAACAAGCTGTCTGACTCTGCAATGGACCAGATTCTCAAGATGTTCTGCAAGAAAAATTGGTATGGGTGGTGTAAAAGCAGTGCAACAGAAAGTTAGCTGCCACTATCCAGCTGCCCCTTGCTCATGCCCCAATCTATCAATAACTGTGAAGTTCAGCTGGGAAATTTCTTTAATACCATGCTTGGGGTTGTCAGCAAGACTTGTGACCTACCATTTTTGTGAGTATTGCTGAGTGCCCAACAAGCCACTTACTGACTCATGCTTTGAACAGCTGTTGGGATGCAAAATCGGCCAGTATCCCCTTAGATAGGTCCCCCGCATGTAGGAAGCCTGACATAACTTGCTATTTCAATGCTGCTTCTGCTCATAGCCATCACTGGGGACAGGTCACATCATTTTGTGAGGTGAAAAACTGAGACAGCAAGACGAAACAAGGACAGTCATTCACAGAGATAGCTGGGAAGATGGTGTGCACCTTGGCTGCACAAGATGGCTGTTACCTTGTTCCATGTATCCACATGCTTGGTCCATGCATACACTGAGCAACAAAACCGTTGCAATGTTTGGTAGTTTTGTAGTGCATGTGATATAACAGGTTAGGGTGTGGGAATCTCGCTTAGCATTGGTGGTGAGAAATGTGGGGGGCACCCCTGGCTACCTATAGACCCCGGGGTCATGTGATGTGAACCAGGGACAGTGGAGATATGGCCATTTTAAATCCACTATGTCATTGCAACAGTTTTGTTGCTGACATGGTGAGGAGTGAGTTCAATATATTCTGAAGAACCAGCCCATATCTTCCCAGACTGTCTGCTGTCATTTGAAGAAAGCAGGGATGAAGGCTGTGGTGAAGAAGAAATGCCCTTGTCTTACTGCCAGTCATAAGAAGGCCAGACTTGACTTTGCAGAAAGTCATAAAAATTGGACTGTGGAGGATTGGAAGTGGGTTGTATGGTCAGATGAGACCAAAATCAATCGCATTGGGTTGGATGGGAAGAGGTGGGCATGGAAAAAGGCTGGAGAGGCCTTAAATGATAGATTGGTACAGGGTACAGTCAAGTTTGGGGGAGGATCTCTGATGATGTGGGGGTGTATGACTTGGGAAGGGATTGGGATGTCATGCAAGATTGATGGTAGGATGGACACTGACCTCTACATACAGATTATGGAGGATGAACTCCTACAAACTTTGGAGTTTTATGGCAAAACCCCAGAAGACATTGTTTTCCAGCAAGACAATGACCCCAAGCACACCAGCAAAAGGGACAAGAAGTGGTTTGCTGACCATGGGTTTAGGGTTATGGTGTGGCCAGCTCAGTCCCCAGACCTTAATCCCATAGAACATCTATGGTTTTTGGTCAAGAGGAGGCTAGCAGAATACCCAGAGCCACCAAAGGGGATTACTGAACTTTGGGAGAGAGTGGAAGTGGAATGGGAGAAGATAGAGGTGGCAGAGTGTCAAAGGTTGATTGAGAGCATGCCTAGGAGGGTAGAGGAGATCCTTAGGGCCAAAGGAGGATACACTTCTTACTAATCCATGATACCCCTAATACCAGCAACAAAACTGTTGCAATGACATAGTGGATTTAAAATGGCCATATCTCCACTGTCCCTGGTTCACATCACATGACCCCGGGGTCTATAGGTAGCCAGGGGTGCCCCCCACATTTCTCACCACCAATGCTAAGCGAGATTCCCACACCCTAACCTGTTATATCACATGCACTACAAAACTACCAAACATTGCAATGGTTTTGTTGCTCAGTGTATGTCTCACAATTTTTGACCATGGCAGATCGATCACCACACACCCCTTTAACATCAATAGCTCACCAAAAGAATTCTTGTGTATACTTGTTGGAGTTTCTCTTGTTGATTACAGTCACCTTGGGTTTGATACATCAATTGAATGGGATGGCTGAAATGGAATGCCTGCTGATGAAGCAGCACTCTCACAAGGTGACCAAGAAATAACACTGGACTGTGGGCTTGATGCTGAAATGGTGAGCAAAGAAGACTCTCAGCTGGAAAGTGAGCCTGATACTGGCAACAACAATGAAGATGGACCTGACAACGAGCAGAGAAAGTGGTCGAAAGTGGTTGACAAGGATGGCCACATCTGCAAGATATGGCTCCAAAGAATTCTTGCCATCTCTGACTGCTTACTTGGCTGCAGAACCACTGTCTGGGAGGGCACAATCAATTTGGACAATCCTGGGCCAGAAGCTATGGTCATGGTCAAGGACTCATGAATTGATCCCTTGAGAAAGTATACAGAGGGCATGATCCTCCATATCTTGGTGCAATATGGTGTCAACGGTGTCCCAGAACTACTCACTGAGGGGCAAGTCAGTACCAAACATTTTTGTGATGGAACCAATGTCAATATCTCTACTCATTTCATATGATCAAAACTGCCTAACATCAGCTCTCCTGAAAACTTCCACCTCTGGGTCCTATCACATCTTATCACCCATCCTGTTGGCACCCTCCTCATCAACTTTTCCTCTCTGGGGGAGCTCTTAGTCATGTTCTTAGATTGTGTGATTGGTGAGTGTTAAACTACCTTCAAACACATATCAGTTCTCACTGCACCCTAGCACACAAGGATGCCATCAAGTGTGCTTGGATTCTGCACCATGATATTAGTCTCGCCAATTTGCTACTCATCATAATGAACAAGAAATGGATGGCCCATGAGAAGTACCTAGCACTCTATCTTTCTGGTGAAGCCCGATTGAACTTGGAAAGAAGGATAGTGGGACTTGCATGATGGGGTATCCTGGTGGATTGGGGCTATGCCATGCCTCTTCCTGATACAGCCCATCCCAATGCAAACTCTGATGAATATTCCCTACTGCTGGCATCTGATCCCCCTACATCACTGGTGGAGTCTGACACTTCCAGTGATCCTGTCCCTGTCAGACATATTGGAAAAGATCATGAAATGATGACTGTTCCTGCTTCACAGGTTATGGACAAACATGATACCATTCTCCACATGGGCACCAACAATCCAAAAGTAGATGCACACCATACAATTGACTCATGTCCACTATATTGTACAGTAGGCCTCCATGCTTTCATGGAGTACATCTAACAGACTTGCAATTGAGGGGACTTGGTCATGGATGTCTGCTGAGCTGGCTATGGTGTGCCCAGGGCAACTGGTGATACACAACTTGCTACATGACTTGGAGTCATTCTTTTACATTCTTGTTGGAATATCTGTCCTGTATTCTGAGCCATCAAAGCAAAAATCTGATGATGAACTGGCAGAATGCTACAACCAGCTGTTCAACACTTTCAAGCCGGGCATCCTCAAAACCCTTACCATCCAATCAAACCTAACATGATTTCCGCAAGTTGTGAATACATATCACCTGTTACAATTCGCCCCTATTCTTTTCCCTTTGTCATTCTTACTTGTCATCATCAGCTTAACCTGATGCTTCTATTTCGATAGAGTGCTCTAGAACATACAACGTGTTCATCGCACATTCTTATCTTACTGTTCTTATCTCTCTTTTCCTTTTGAACATTCTTCACTTAGTCATGGTTGTTCCATAACCTTCTATGACCTTCCATTGTGCAGTATATAAGCTTAGATACTTTGTCCTCTGTACCTCAGCTTAGTTCTGCTCAATCTTACCTCGTTCCCCTTCATCCCCTCATTGCAACTCGCTGTTACCTCTTCGGTAGACAGACTTATCTTCGAAACCACCTGCTATACATCCTAGCAGGCAGAACCCTTGACCCTGTCAGGCAAGTACTTCATCACCTCCTAGAACCCTTGACCTTGTATTCTAGTTCTTTGAGTCTATGCTCGTTCCTACCCAGACCAAGCATAACATCACCCTATTTCCAGCAGGTCATTCTCCTCCTCAACAATCTCTGAAACAACATCATCTTGTCCATGTTCACTGACCAGGATGGAAACTTTACCATACTCCATTCAATCACAACACAATCATTCAACACATCATTGAATTATTTTCTACTCTCAAACCTGAAGCATGGGGTGCGACATCAATCATGGACAGCAGCCTGCAATCTCTGGACAGTTCCCAGACTCAACACAATGCAACTCCCACTCCAAATCTGCCAGACAGCATGCAGAAACAGACAATTGCCTCCCTGTCTTTTTTATCAGTGGAGCGACCTCCCTTTGGATGTCTTGCTTACAACAATTCCAGTGTACACCTCCACCATGACACAAGCAAGCACTCCTTGTGGGATCAGGATCATTTGCAGGTGCCTGGCTCAAGTTGTTTATTTGCTCCTCTGCCAAAGCAGGCCATGAAATATGATACCAGACCATTGTTCCATCCCCCCTCAATTCCACTGCACACATCCCTTTTTACCTCTGGACATCATATTTTGTGGAGCGACTTCCACCTATTGTTGCTGCAATTTTGCAATCCCAATGATTATGCCCCCCACAGCCAGCAGAAGCATGTCTGAGTCACATCAATTCAGGGCTCTTCTCAACAGGGTTCAAGTTCCTTTGCAAACCCCCTGAACTGCAGTTGTCTGGGTAGTATGCATTGATGCTCTTTGTGCAGGGGTCCCACATCCAAGCCCTAATGAACAATTCCCCTCCCCCAAACAAAGAAGCTGAATAATTCTGAATGCTAACTTTATTTCCCCCCAAAGACATTGCTGTGGCCTTGCTTGCGCTTGTTTGTGCTGATGTTATTAGTAGTTACTACCACCATGATTTTATGTACATGTGTGCATTGTAACCACGATGTTTCCTTCACAAATAGGCATGCTCAATGCTAAACAGCTGCAAAGGCCCATCATCTCACTATCCTTGAGATGTCATCAAAACAAAAACTGACCATCCCCAATGGAGTCAGCAGTGGGGATTCCCAGGCTGAGGAAGTTGTTAACAGCACCTCCAATCCGAAACAACCTAGAGTGGACCAACTCTTTGATGATGACAATGAGTATTCATTTTCATTCTTGATATCTCATCATGATACATTACAGAGCCCACATCTGAGGTCAAACCAGCTCCAAGATGTTCATTGTGGGCTGGAAGGGGCCATGGGGGAGCTGTCCAGCAGCTTCAAAACATCGAGCACCTTCAAGTGTCAAGACCCTCGCAACAGGCTACTCAAAGCCTTGAGATGGCTATGCAAGGCCAAGTGGTTAACCTGATGGCTCCATCTTTTGTCTCTGCTGAGGATGACAATGAGAGCAAGATTCCACCATGGATTACATCCTCCACTCCATCAACACAAGTCCAGCCAGCTTTCACACCTTCACAGTCTGAGTTGTGCTTCAGATTCAAGATACCCTCCAAGACTATTACTTCGACTGGGATGATATCTACTCATACTGCAACCCATAGACCTGCATGAGTACTATAAGTTGTTTTTGGTAGTCCATTTCAGCTGTCTACCATTAGTTCTACAGCATCTATGTCATCATTTTCATCTTCCTGTGGTCCTTCTGTCTTATTTTCAGGCCTACCACATATGACATCTACAACACCAAGTTCTCATGTGCCATCTGAATGTGGATCAAACAACAAGTACAATACCATAAGACAACATGTGTCATGACTTGAGCTGTTTGGAATGGAAGCCCAGTTTCCAGGTATGGATATCCTGCATTCTATACTATGCAAGCCCTTGTCCAAAAAATCACCAGATACTCAAGGCACTTGTTACGCTTGGTCTGGGTAGGAATGAGCATAGGCTCAAAGAACTAGAACGTAGGGTCAAGGATTTGAGGTAACGATGAAGGACTTGCCACACAGGGTCAAGGGTTCTTCCTGCTAGGATATGCAGCAGGTGGTTTGAGAGTTAGTCTGCCTACCAAAGAGGTAGCAGCAAGTTTCGATAAGGGGAGTGAAGGAGGAACAAGGTAGATTGAGCAGGACTAAGCTAGAGTACAAGGGACAAAGTGCCTAGGCTTATATATTGTGCAATGGAAAGTCATAGAAGGTCATAGAACAACTATGTATGACTAAGCAAAGAAAGTTTGAAAAGAAGGAGAAACAGAGATAACAAAGATAAAGGTGTGCAACGAACACGTTGCATGTTCTAGAGTACTCTATCAAAGTAGAAGTATTGGGTTAAGCCAATGGTGATAAATGCAGATGACAAAGAGAAAAGAATAGGGGTGAATCATAACAGCACTCAGCATCAAGGACCACTTGACGATGCACCTGGCTCAGTACATTTACAATGTGCTTTGTGTCACCAAACTGAGTTTTTTTGTCAAGTCCCATCAACCCTTCCTAGATCACACTCCATGTTAGTCACAAAAGCCAAGGATGAAACCTTTCAAGATTACAATATGGGTACTGGATCTCTTGATATCAATGAGGCATCTCCAGACAAGGATGAATGCTATGCAATGTCTATCCTTCACAAACAACATATGTGTTAATTTTTGTGTCTGGGCATTTGGATTGACATAGATATAGGTCTTCCCATCCTGGAGAATGACATCCCAAATGCTAGTAGGCCCAATACTTGCTGTTTTCTTTTCCAAGAATAATGAAATCTAGGCAACCATGACAGCTGGTATGACAGACTCAACAGGCAATGTGATCAACTCCTTGAAGACTCCAGTCACAGCCATGTACTTCAAGGTTGGTCATTTGGTCAATATTCTCCTCTCTCAATGACAGGTAGTAGATGTCACCAAGCACTCCCAATGTAATCATGCATCCTGTCCCACTGACAGACAGTCCCTTGTCACCAAGTCCAACAATGAAGCTGGTAGACAGTGCAGGCAATCTGTTGTGCTAAACTCTCAACTTGAATGTGTACCAGAAAGTAAGTTAATGTATTAGATGGTTTGCCTTACTGACAATACATGTAGGTGAGGTGGAAGATGTCATTGCCTGTCACTGTCAGCACAATCACCCACCCTGTCTTCCCAACAATGCACAGCTGTTGGCTCCCAAAAATCAGCAAATATCCCAACAATTCTGCAATGTTGGCCACACAACTTCTGCAGATAAACTTCTGGCTCCAATTTCAGAATTGCCTCTGACAACCCCTGCCACCACTGGTCTCCGGTCATTCTCTGTTGGTGCCTCAGCTCCAGTAACATCTACTGAAACTGACACTAGCCATGTCCTCTAACCTGATCCTGGCCTTGTTGCATCTGGCATGCATCTGGATAATACCAATTCATTGCAACTCCATTCTTACCCACCCCCAATTTGTGATCTTATTGAGCATGCCAAGCAATTCTCCCACTGTGATCTGGCATTGGTCAATTCCTTCCTGCTACATCTGCAATTTAATATCAAACCTGTTGAATATATGGATGAAGTGGTAATTGAGCACCACAAGCAAGCCTTGACAATCCCAGAAGGTATGCATTGACATAGCATGATGCCCAGGCTTACCCTTGCCTTACAAGATGGTGGCCTCAATGTATGAAGGGTATCATCAAGCTTGTAGGTGCTGTCATGCTTCATATATATTGCTCACATCTAGTACTAGCTTTGGGATGATGTTGGGAATTGGCGATTGACTTTGAAGAAGAAGGCATGTGGTTTGGTCTGTCAGGGATATGGATGGGATCCACAGAACTGCCACCCCATCAATGCTGAAATTGCAAAAGAACTTCTGGATCAAGGCTCATTTCTCATGAATGGGCAGGATGAGGATGTATGTAGTATGCCTTCTGATGATGGCATGCTAATGCTCTGATTAGGGTCATATGAATAATCTGGCACATCCCACACTTGCCAACCTTGGGGTTGAATTTTTTTACACAGGCCCTAACATGGTTGGAAACTTATTCCCTGAAGTCTTTGAAGCTGAAGTACTGTACCCAGCCATCACACTCACTGCCACCACTGTATGTGGTAAGCTCCCTTTACTTGTATTCTAACACAGCAATTTTAGATCAAACTTGCCCTTGATGAAGTCATTGTGGGAAGGGAGGTGACCTTCAAGCATGATGTTTATGCAGACATATACACTGATATCCTTGATCTCATGAGAAAGGATGACATGTCACCTGTTCACTGTGCCAAAGCAAAGGCACTCCATGTGCAGTGGGCTAAAATGGGAAGGAACAGAAATGGGTCAGGCACAACAACCAGATTTGATGTTACCCTTGATTAGATCTGTGACACATTGCTGTCCATCTAGTACTAGTCTGTCATTTTTTGTTGCATGGTTGAATGGATGAGTTTTTGATCATGCTTGCTGGACTATCACAGATTGGATGGCACTGGGACAGTTTGTATAGTATGGACAGCCCTGACCAGTCATTGGGTGGATGAGTTTTTATACCATGCTTGCTAGATTGTCACAGACTGTAAATGCACTGGAATAGTTTGTAATGGATTGGACAGCACTGGCCAGTTAGGTACCTTTCTGGAAGGGCTGGGAAGACTGTCAAGCTAGGTAAGTCTGTCTTAGTCTGTTCAATGCTGGCCAGACAAGGGCTGGTTTGCTGATGATGGTTGGTCAGTGTTGTGGTCACCATTGGCCTTCTCTTTACTCCCTGATGTTGAACATCAGGGAGATTCACTATTGCTATCCATGGTTTTCTGTGGGCAGCTTCCTGCAGTGTGCAGTTGTTACACTCCACAGTGTTGTACACCATGTAGTCCTTGCCATCTCTCAGCTTCAGTCAATTTGTCACCCATTAGTATCTGATCATCTTGTTCTTTCCAGCTTTTACCTCCTAAGGAGGCCTGCCATTACTTTGTCCATGGTTTACTGTGGGCAGCTTCATCGTTAGCATTTAGTGTTATTCATTGACCAAAGACTGGTCAATGTTCATGCTGGTGCTGATCATTGACTGGACTTTTGGTAGATGAATTGTTGTTGACTACCAGATGTTACTCTATCAAATATACCTAATACAAAAAACATCAGTAAATTTATGTGGTTCTTTATTCAGCTCATTTCAGCTAAATTTGGCTTAAGTGACTTGTGACTCACTGAAAGCACAAAGAGTCACCATAGTCATGCTGATTTGATAAGACATGCAACTTGGGCTGGGCTTTTTCCACTTATTGTCTTAACAACCTCACATGACTTTGTAGAGAAATAAGAAAATGGTATTAGCAGCATTAGCCATTATATACAAAAAGTTGATTACAAGTAATGAGCAGTCCAAGAAAGGAAAAGACAACTGACCTGAATGAAAAAATGTTCAAATGGAAAAAAAGAAAACATCAAAATAGACATCATGGTATTGGCATGAAGTAGAGGCATGCAATACTAGTGGCTTGCTGACACAATTGAGAAAGGGCAAGAGGGAGGAGGTGTGGCATAAGTCAAACCTTCTGGAATTTATTATGAAGGGCATATTCAGGAACAGCAAAAGGTAAGAACATACAATGCATAATCCAGCTTGTGAAGGATGATGGGTGGGACATGATATGGGCAGTGGTGGTTCAGTCTGGGGTAAGGAGCACACAACATTTAGCTGTTGACAAAACATGTCAGTTGAGTGATGATCAGGCCAAGGATGCTCACATCGGATGTAAAAGGGTTTGCTGCACTCATTGCACCCAACCCCCTGGTCCTACCTGCAGACATTGCAGCAAAACCTGCTGCAGATGATGCCACAGAGCCAGTGAAGGCAGATCTCACATCAGTCAAGTCCATTGATCCTTCAGGAGGGCAAGTTGATGGCAATGCAGAGGCATTCCTGGCATTTTTAGAGGTGGATGTAAAAATCTGCAGAGGTTCACCACTGATGTTGAAAACTCAACATTAATTCAATAAATTTTCTCTGTGCATCCTATTTACCTTGAGTGCATGAGAGTGACAGAATGGAGAAATGGATACTTGCTGGAGATTGGCAAGGGTCTTCACATTTCACCAGCTCTCCCTATGTGGGTTAGTCACTGGCCAGTGGGTCAAGATGTGGCTAAAGTAAAGTAAATATATATTATTGTCCAAGCTGAGCATAACCCCCCAATAATGGACATAAGAGGACTCATGCATAGGTTGTGAACCCATGGGCGGTGGTCCATTTGCATGAGACTTTGACCAACAAGAATGACTGCAATCACAGTCATCACACTCAGCAGGAGGAAGTCCAGATACAGGCAGAGGTGGGGGTGAAGGGCTGTGTGGTGTTGGTTGTGTAACATGTCATTGAGCACCATGCAACTTGCATGCCTATTTTCAGGTATGGAGATTGCAGGATGATACACCTCATTCTGTGAAGGCAGAGCCACTGGGATGTTGACTGAGAGAATTCAAGAAAGAGTGAGATGCATGAGCTGGGTTGACAAGAAGAAAGGATGGATCAGGGACATACATTGTATTTCACCAAAATTGCCATTGAACAGGAGATTCTTGAATGGGGATGGAAGTAAGTGAGCTGGCTTATCCACATAGTGGGGGAGCAAGATCTTGCTCAACTTCTGGTTGAAGACAGGAAGCACATTCCCAAGCCAGTGGTAGCTATCACAAGGCTCATTGCAGCACCTTTGTTCTGACCTATGAGTTGTCAGTGTAAGAGTGAACACATGGATGGAATATAAACCAAGTTCATGGTCATGATCTAAAAATCCAAAAAAAAAAAGTGATAAAAATCAACAAAGAAGATCAAAAGCATGGTGATCCAAGAAATGGTTGACATAAAAGCTACAGTACTGATCCAAGAATTATCATGAGTCACATGATCAGGAACATACTTGGCACCAAAAATTGACAGGAGGTGGAATTGTGGACAATGCTTTTGACAGGAATGACAGCCAGGTGCTTCTTGCCATCCTCAATAAAGGAGGGGGAGACCATCCACATCCCTGTCAGCTTGTCTGGCTCATCCACAATGCACTCAAACCAATATATGAGTGCACATGAGTATATCTTGGCATTTGTGTATGCAAATGAAAAGAAACAGAGTACCTGCACTACCTCCATGCTAAGCATGCCATTAGAGGAAGCATCTGTGCTAACAAGCACACAGTCATATTGTGGGGTAGCACCATGCCAGGATGGGGTAGCATGGATGTGCTCACAACAGAGCCCATTGATCCCACTTGGGTCACTTGGGGCCATGAAGGTGACTGTGGCAGAATGGAAAATCTTGACTTTTAATGGGTTTAGGAGTTAAGTACAGCAAAGCATAGAAGTGAATAGTGAGTTGTTGTCAAGTTGTTGTGATAGAAACTGCCCAAGAAGATTGGTCAGGTCTGGAATTCCTAGTTTGATGGAGAGGCCAGAAATGGTTTTGACACAGCCACAAGCTCATAGTAATGGAGATGAGTTCAAGTGTTCATAAATGAATAAATCAAGCTCACTGACAGTCTGAGCAAGCTTAACATCCAAATGTGCCAGTCTGAGGGACTCATGCACTATACCAGTGGCCTCATCTTCATCCAGTTCCATGTTGTCCTGTTATGTTGAGGGCTGAGCAGGTAAGGTAGTGGTAGTTGTGAAGTCCAATGTTAATTATTGGATAAGAGAAAGATACCAATCACTAACAGTATGTACCATGTGGTGTTAGCATACCATGTGCCTCAAAGTTGGTGCAAGCAGCAGCCAGTTGTGACAGGCACCAATTCATCCATAAGATTTGTCTGAGGGAATCATTCTTGTTTGAGCAGCACCAGAGCTTTTTGATGGCAATGATATGTTTTGATTTAGTTATGGACATGGACACACCATTTGGAGCCCCAAAAAGCTGAATTATTGATTCATAATGGACAAGGGAGTGCTGGCAGTGGAGAGAAAAGTTGTTGCAAATGCCAAACTCCTGGAAGATTTCATGATATTGGTGGAAATGAGAGAGTGTGTGTCTAAGGTCATGAAGGGACTTCTCATCAATAACATTGTGGTGGACGATGTAACAGAATTCAAGAAAGGCACAAATTGCTTGCACCATATCATCTGGGACATGTCCTTCAATGGCAGGTAGGTAGACCTATTGTCTTGGACATCAAAGAGTAGTAATGGTTGGATGAGCTAACATACCTTCATTAGTGCCTTTGAATCATTTCCGGTCCACCAAGTAAAACCATGGCCATCCAGAAATCATTGTAGTCCAGGAAAGGGAGGGACAACAGAGATGCTGGAAGAATACCATAAAAAGACTTTATATCTAGACAAAAGCTTAGATGACTTGGGAAAAGGACTTACCAGTGATCAATGTCAGCTAATCTTTCTTTCATGCCAGCCTTCCCATATTTTTGCTCCAAAAATTTTGTAACCCACTCAACAAGATGATCCTTGAACATTCCTTTCACCAGCTGATGAAGGATATTTGGTGCAATGAGCTGATAGATGTTGACACAAGGAACATGATGTGCAAATAACTGAAATACGATCATCAACAAAGCAAAACAGGACAAAGGAATTGACATTACTATGATGCTGACATTGATGCCCCAATCCTCCCATGCTATGGCAGAAGTAGTTTCCTTGGCAATCACATCCATCAATTCAGTACTTCTTTGTAGCCTGCCTGCATCAAGGTTATTGGGAAATGCAATGCATCTAAAACAAAAAGAACCTCTATCAGCCTGAATTTATGAGAGGAGTAGGATGGAGATGTGAGAGGAGTAGGATGGAGATGCAAGAGAAGTAGGATGGAGATGCAAGAGGAGTAGGATGAAAACACAAGAGGAGGGGAAGTGAATGGAGACTTAGGCTTGCCTTCCACACCAATTCTGGATGATGCCAAATATCAAAACCTGCTCTGGATGATCCACAATATAAGGCCCAATTCCAAATATCATGCGCCAATATTGATTGTCAGAGCACCAAAACAACTGAGGTACCATCATTGCAGCCTTGAGGGGTCCAAGTATTCATGACATAGCAACATGAAACAGTTACTTTTTGAACTGTTGAAATGCAAGGTCATCACATTTCTTTGTGGCTGTAAGTAAGATTCAATGAAAATAATAGAAGATGAGGAACAAGATGACATACCTTTTGGAATGGCCAGAAACACTAACAACTCAATGCCACTTCCATGTGCTCATTGGGTGTTATTGTGAAGGTTCCTGATCGACATGTACACTGGCCAAAACTCTTGTTGGCTGGTCCCTACAGTGATGGTCATTTTGTCACTACCTAAAATAATGGGAACAAAGGTTGCTCCAAGCATGTTTTCATCTCAAGAAACCTTGTCCTGTTCAGGGATAATAGTTCAATATGTGAAGTAGATGAGAAAAGCAAACAGCTTACTGCTTGTGTCCATGCCCAGTTGCCAGACATAAGGTGTTTATACTGGTGGGAGTTGTCAACACACATGAAGTCCCAGTAAGGGACATAGTCACATGATCCTTGAATTTGGGATTGGATAACATATCCTGTGTGAGGTAATAAGGAGACCAATAAAAAAATTTGTAAGTCTTGGTCATCCAAGTTGGGACAGATCCTGCAGGGCATTCTTCATTGTATTGCAGCTTGAAGCTACTCCACATGATATCACCTAGTGGGGTTCCATCAATAGTTGCACAAAGATCCTTGTGGTCAGTATATGGAGGGCATCCTCCTGCAGGATTCTCATCAAAGGATTGACCCCATAGGCTCATGAGTTCATCAATATTTCCTGCTGATAGTTCAGCATGCTTAAAGAGGAGTTTGGTAACTTGGAACTGAAGATGGTCTCCATAGGGACCCCAATCATCTGGGCACTTTTTGGGAGGAGGAACAAGCACATGAGCATCAATCATGGTCCCATTCAAATCATATGTTTGGGTTGAGATAAGTGTTACTACAGCAATACTGGTTAATATGATTCAACTCAACACTCACCTGTGAGTTTGTCATGATAATCTTGGAAAACACCAGGCACTAGTTGAGTAGCCGGTAGAGTTGGAATGGATTGTGAATATGACCTACAAGCAGTCATGTTCGTGTCTTCAGGAAAGTTGAAGGTGAATCTATGTATTGATGACTGATGATGCTTCATTCCTGCTGGTGTTTTAAACCACTTGCAACAATTGGGGTGTGGACATGGGATTTGGCAGGCAGTAAATACTTGCCAGGATGGCATGTCTGAGTTGACCTTGAAGGACTTGTGCAGGTGGGGATCAGCTGAATTGGCCATGCCATTGTCCCGTCAGTGTCTTTAACAATGGGCATCAATCAGGGTTTCAGCAGAAAATGAGCTCTCACTAGGATACCAATGATGTGATGCATCATTCATTCTGTGAAGCCTTGAAGCCATGAGGATTGATGGGGAGGCTGAAGGGCTGCACAGCCATGAAGCTTGTTGGCAAGTGAATAGGATGGTATAGTTTACATATGCATTTTTTTTGCCCATTCATGCAGTTTACATCCTTGCTCATCACCACTTGAATGCCTTGCCCCACCACTCAAGCCAAAAACACCAGCCAGCATCCCAGCTGCATTGTACTCAAAAGCATACAAAAGTGACGTACCTCAGAGCAGAAGCAGGCCAATGATCAGCATGCTGAACAGCAGCATCTTGAGCAGGAGGCTGTGTGAGAGTGAGGCACCAAACAAATCATCAGTATAATGGACCAGCTAGGAGAAGGACAAGGGGATAGGGCGAATGAAGTTGATGATGAGATCTAGGAGGACTGTGACAGCCTTCCTAATGACATGCGATGTAAGCATGCAACACACTGCCCATGTAATTGACTCACTATCATGATTATCTAGATGGCACTCAGTTGCTGGATCAGATGTTATTGGGTGAGGAGAATCATACCTTTGTAATTGCTGACAAGACTCATTCCAATTATAGATGACACCCAGCTTGCTGGTGACATATTGGGTAAGTACAATATGCACACTCACTGCCTCATGGCACTTGACATGTGGACATGGCATTGATAAACAGATAATTTGACTACCAGCTATCAAGAGCCAGAAGTGTCACTGGCCAGAAGCAGAAGCAAGTGTTGGCAAGTGCTGTGTGAGTACCTCACTTGTCCCTATACCATTATGATACTTCTACTCACTGAGATGGTTTTATTTTACTGGGATTTCCTCAATGACTTCTATCTACAAAGTATCAAAGATGACATTAGCAGTGTCAAGAAAATCAAGAACTGGGCTGACAAGATCAGCTCTGCAAAACTGTACCACTCACTCATTTCTCAGCATTCACATGGCCATGGTTGTGGCCATTGTTGTGGCTCTCAGCATAGCTGCACCACCTCCAACACAACAAACTCTCACCTACATGCTCCCAGGGGGAGTCCAGCAAGCACCTCTTCTGATACCCATGCATCCACACCCTACAACAACCCCAACTTGAATGCTGGTGGTTCGAATGTTGCATCAATCTCTTACATTGACCACCCTGATGAAGAGGACCCACAACCTCCCCCCCCTTTGCAGCCCTGATCAAACTGCAAACAAGCTGTCATGAGTTGCTCAAATGCTCCTCACAACTAACTGATCTGTCTCATTTGCACAGCTGATTGATGTGGTTAGTGATTTCAAGCCAGATGAGGATAAAGACCATCAACATCCACCTGAGGTGGAAACAACCAGCAACTCAATCTTGGTTAGTGGCAGCCTGGTTTATTTTTCCATCACCCATCTGACTGATTTGCTTACTACTATAGCCACTTTCTGTTCCCCTGCCTTCTAAACATGCACAAGTCTTCCACCATCAGGGAAGTGGGATTAACAAGAAATACATTAATACTGACCTCCCAGCCAGCACAACAAGCAACAATATGTGGTGATGTGTCTTCATCTCAACTGTGGCACACCTAGCCAGTGGTTACAAGAATGCCTGGCACATCCCTGATGACAACCTTCTGGCTGTGCTACAAAAGGCTTGGGGTGTTGTGTATGGGAACACCATCTTGCATTTGATTGCCATTGGAGGGCCTGTCTACTATATCATAAGTTTTTCTATATTGGATTCATGCTGTCATATTATTGATGAATTGAATTTAAAAAAAAATAGTCAAAGCAATCACTCAGCAATTGGTGAAGTGGATTTGCCTCTGCTGCAATGGCAATTATTATGGCTTTCTTTGCAGGTGACCTAAGTTCATGGACAAAGAAAAATGGCAGGCTTTTGTGGAAGCCATGCTCATCAAGAACCATTTCTTATTCTGTAACAATAAGAGCTTGTTTACAATCGACTGAGGACTCAGTTATATTCAGCTACTGAGACTTGGCTTCAGTTATTTTCAGGCTTGTTGAACTCCACTCCCAGAAAGCTGCAGGGCCACTTTCCATTTTTGGCTGCCTTTGAGATAACATGCAGTATATGTACGTATAAAATTTTATCAATGAATGGATTGAGTGGTACTGATAGCACTGAAACTTGAGGCTGAGCATTCGATCATTCAGGAGATCAAGGCTGCCTCAGGATTTCATTATGATGATAAGAAGGGAGCAGTTGTTGATAAACATATGGAGACTGCATGGCAATCGTTCTGTGTGGTACGTACTCTCCTTTCATATACTCATTGATGTTTATTGTGTTTTCAGTTCCATGCAGGTGCAAGCAAATATGCCAATAAAGCCTGGCCCCATTGGGAGGATATGTCAATACTCATCTCTGCCATTCCAAAAAGAACCCACATCTTCCACCCTGCACAATCCAACCTGAAAAATGTGGCCCCCATGGCAGCCCCTACTTCTGTTGATGGCATGAGTGCTGAAGCAGCCACCACCAGCCCACTCACATCTAGCAACCCAACTCCTTTGGCTGGCAAACATCTATGTTCCAGATCTCTGCTGATGGATGTAGATACACCTGCTCTATCCAGCAACCTCACAGATCCAAATACAATGCCCCGTCCACCCCCTCTTCATTCCTCAACTGACCAACTTCTTCTATCACATCTACTTCTATGACAAGTGCCAGCCAGAAATGGAAGGCAAGCACCAGTGTAGGCTCCCATGCAGAATCAGATGTCAGTATTGCATGAAAATGAAACTGTCAGTCTCAGGCACAAGAGAAGGAATAAGAGGCATCAATCATGCAGTCACTCAATTGACTCACCACATTCATTGAAAACATGGATCCCACCTCCCTGAGCTTTGTAAACTTTGTGCAGCCACAATTCCCTGCTGCTTCTGGCTCTGCCATTCCTGTCCCACCATCTGCCATTCCTCCCCCTCCCCCTCCCCCTCCCCCTGCTTCAAACTCCAGCAAGACTGCATCTAGCAATGAGTATACTGATCAACCAGGTAATATTCTCATGGCACTCCAACTTGCACCAAAGGACACTGTGAAACTTGCAAATTATTTGGCAGATCCAGCACACAAGACGATGATGAAAATTTTCATCAAGTTTGATCCAATCTCGTGTAATGCATGGGGTGCTGAAGCCCTTGCAAAGTTGGAGTAATGGATACATGATAGTACATACATGTATGTACACCACAACTAATTACAAGTATATACCTTGTTGTACCATTTTGTCTTGGTATTCTGCCCACATGGCAGTTGCAATACGCTCTCGCCTCTCCTCTGCTCTGTGATGCTCCTGTGTGCTAACCAGTCCTTCTATGAGCATGCTATCAAGGGGTATATCCCCATCATCTTCAAACATGCTTTTGAGATGCTCTGCTTGGAATTCAGGAGAAAAAAAATGGTATGGTCCAGACATTGCACAAAATTATGAAGTGCACATAGTGCAGCAGGTATGCAGGGTTGTATGTCCATATCATATTTGAGAGGGAAGCAAGAAACTCTCCATTGATGCTTGATAACCCTGAAGATGTGTTCAATAACATTTCACAAGATGGAATGCCAGTGATTGAAGAGCTCCTTTTTATTCTGTGGACTATCATAGCATTAGCACATATCATTATGAGCTATCTTATCAAACCTTTGTTTTGTTTGTTGCCATTCCTTCAAATGATATCATACACCATGATATGGGACAAGTAGGGAATCTGATCCACCAAACCCTGCATTGGCAAGGAAATATTTGCCCTGAGGAACATAGAGGTCTTCTGTGCAAGTGTGGTACCACATTGTTGTGTCTGCGGTGACTCCATCCCATCCAGTTGTTGAGTATGTGAACAACATATCAAAATTGCATGAAAAGAGGCAATTTTGCAATATAAACCCTTTTCTATTTTGCATGTTTGGATGTTCATACAGGGGGATGAAGGCAGGAATGTGGGAACCATCGATAGCACCAATACAATCACCAAAATGTCAAAAGTAATGATTGTTGGTGATTTTTGTGGATATGGGGGTTGAATTTGTTGCTTGCTTGACATATGACAAATAAAACAGGTTTGATGAGAAGAATTCGAGCATTTTTCTGAAGTACCTTTGTTCCTCATTATGTCATCAATTATATGGTGAATAAGACATGAACTTACTTCAAGATTGTGGTGGGTGAATGTTGAAATCTCTCACCAACATGGCAGGTACTCAAACCTGTCACACAAGTATGTAAAAAGATCATGAGCTGTTCCTCAACCAATATGCCATGCAATGAACTTTTGACCCCACTTTCAGTAAGAATTTCAACAAGAGCATCAAAGATGTCATGCCTAACTCCAAGTGATACTTTGATCTGATCTGGGTGGCCATTGAGAAGCTCCAGGACCCATCCTTCACCTGACAGAATCAAGGTATGGTATGGTATCTTCTGGTGTTTTGACAAGAAAAGAGGGTGGTAATAATATAGAACATGGGTGATGAGGGACATGAAGAGGATGAGGAGATGGTGTTGACATTTGGCTTCGAATGAGTGAATAAATTGGCCTGCTTCCAGATTGATCTCCATGATTGAGGGCAATGGTGAAGTTACTCCTCAGAGGCAGCCAAAGATGGAAAGTGGCCTCACAGTTTTCTGGGGGGGGAGTTCAACAAGCCCAAACATAACTGAAGCCAAGTCTCAGTAGCTGAATATAACCAAATCCTCAGTCAATTGTAAACAAGCCCTAAGGGGCTTGACAACAAGGTTGGTTGCTCTCATTTATGTCTCATGATAACTTGGTTGACCATCTGTATCAGGCTTGGTTGGGACTTTTGCAGTCCCCTCTTCTTCTCCAAACATTTGCATATCATTACAATTATATTCAGGGCCATGTCAATGTTACCTTGAGCTTCTGGGGACATGGTGCACATGGTGCACTTGCACTGGCTTGTGTAGTGTTGCTGCAGCTCAGCTAACTGAGAGCCAGTCATGGTTCCATTCAGCTGAGTTTCAAATCTGGTCACTGATGGCATCCATGACTGATCCATTGGCTCAGTCCGATTCAGTCAGCCACTACAGCCAGCTCATAACTGGTGCCAGGGGACAGGTTACAGGTAGTTGAGAAAACGGATGAAATTTGATTCATTGTGAGCAAAGTGAAACAAGTACCCATACAACATCTAACAAGTACATATGTAAACATGAGGCTTAGCACATTGTTTGGGTTCCAAGAGCTGGGTCCAAGAGTGCATATGTACACTGTCACTACTTGTCTATGCTGCCCCCTGTAGTTTCTTAGGCCCTAGACAACATTGTGCACCAACAAGGTTTATGAGTCAAACGTAGACTGTGATTTGTATTGACAGATTGTACCTGAGTTTGGAAGAGAGACTCACATGCACATGCTTGGTGGTGGCTTCCTTGCAGGGTTTGGGTTACTCTAATTGAGCACTTCTGACGATGCAAATGGCTTGTCAATGGGTTATGTTTTGCTTGGATGACCTTTGGGGAAGGTATCAGAGCCAGATGAAGATTGATTGATGGGTGAGGTTGTGCAGGAAAGGAGCCAGGTGAAGTGGTCAAGGGTAGATTGATGCACAAGTCTAACATGACATGTGGCAAGCTCAATGGTTGAGTGCTGATCTGGAGGAATAATGAGTGTATGTAATTGTAGTCAGGCTCTTCAGTGAAGGAAAGTGTATGTGAATAAGTGAAAAATGTTGCAATCTCCCAAGGTAATCCATGACAGAGTTGCTTGATGGGTGTCTTCCTCTTGAGCTCAAGAATGGATGAGGAGTTGCAGCAACTGGCCAACCAGGGTAGTGAACCATGCAATAAATACACTAGGATGTAGGCCAGTGATTTGATATCATCATGGCATCCTAATTGGGCCCCTAGGTGGCTGTTGATAGAAGAAAAGGCAGGAGTACTGGTGAAATGGTGAGCATGCAGAAATGGAAGGTGGCTGCCAGTTGTAGGATCTCGGTAACATTTTGTGATACTGAAGTCGATGATGAAAAATTATGAGCATCTTCCTCGAGGCCGACCAGGACATTTTGTGGTTTGATATCGCCATGGATAAAACCATGGTTGTGTATATATTGAAGGTGAGAGATCTGGAGAAATTGATAAAAAATGTTGGTCTAGAGTTTGAGGAAACTTACCAGCTGATTTGCGATATGAACCACAATGCAGATATGGAGTACTTTGTCTTTATGAATAAGTTCTTGCAACAAGGGGCCAAGGAGGTTGAGGACTAGTCCATCAAAGTTGGCTTCTTGCCCAAACCAGTGAATGTGGGGAATACCATTGCCACCAGCAAGAGAGCTGAGGATCTTGTTTCACACTCAACAGACAAACCTCTGTCAATCGAGAGCTCAAGTTTAAGGGCATACAACTTATTGGTAAAAATATTGAAGGCCCTATAGACATGTCCTGCAGGTTTTTGCCACTGTAGCACCACTTGGTGATGAAACATTAGTTATTTACTAATGAAACAGTCAGGTAACCAATGTTAATGATATTAATCATTAATTATTAGTTATGGTTACTATGGACATAATCATGATTAGTCAATTGTGCCCACATCTGATGGTAACCATCAGGTGACAAGTCTGGACCATATGCTGTGCAATTAGTCAGCAGTCCAGACCTGATGCTACACATGACTGAGCAGCTGACTGATACTGACTGTGCATGATGTCATTGACTGTGCATTGCTGTGCATGACATCATATGGATCATTCATCGAGAATCATAATCAACAAAGTAGAGTTCAAACTCCACTTTAATTAGATCTATAAATACAGACACTCCTATACCTAGATCAATGGCACAATAAGCATACCTGCTTTGAATAGCACCTCTTCAGAGATAACAGCTCATCTCTAAAACATCCCTCTTAGCTCAATTTGCTCAATCCAGTACTACATCCTAGTACTGTTACTCTCTATCAAGTCTCTCTGCTAGAGTGAGTCTCACACTCAACAATCCCTATCGTTGATCTGTGCACCACAAAGAAAGCTATCTATGAATAGCTTCATATACAACATAGCCTTTCTTTACTTGGATGGGACAAAAGTGAAATATGTACCATATGTGCCAGAACTGAGTAACTCTTTGATCCTGAATCGACCGTTGACATGAATCAGAACAAGAACTTCAGAATTGGCAGGGATTGGTTTCATGGATGGGGTGAATATTGTGGTCACCAGGGTTCAAGTTGGGTGGGGAAGTAAACAACTTCAATGATAAATTGGAGGTTCATCAACTCCACATTCCCAGTGTTGGTGCTGGCAATGCTGCTGTTTGAAACTAACTCAGCAAGTACCCCATAGACCCCAACATTTACCTTGACAGCTGAGCTTCTCACACCCTAGGTATCAAGAATGGAGTGTGGCACACATCGCCACACTTAAGTAGGTCCAAGGAACCAGTAAAAATATCAACTGATCCCTTCCTCTCCTCATGCCAGTTTTGAGCACTGTGGCAAACTGCACCTCCTATGTGCTCATTTACCCCTCAAGTTCCCAGGTTGGTGATTCACATTCTGCCTGTTTCACTTGACCAAAGTATCCAGGACACCCCTCTGCACTTGAACCATCCCAACTCCAGGTCCTTCAGTCTCCTAACCTGACAATCTTCCCTCTTGCCATCTCTGAAAGAGTTGACAGGAACCTAATGGGGTACATTACCACAGAAGCACATTAAGCCTTCCAGGGATGAGGTTGATTACATAGTGAGAGCCACCACCACACTTTTCATGTCACAATCTCAACCTGTATTGATCTGGAACATCAACTCAAACACTTTACATGCAGCTGAAGATGCCTCCCAGGTTCATGAAGTGGCCGTGGACAAATATACTCATAAGCTGAAGTTCTCATCCATCCCCTTGCTATGATCCCTTTTGAGTGAGTAGCTTCCAAAATATTGCATGTCCTTACAGAGAACCTCAACAAGGAAATCCAGGTGAGGATTTCATAATGTTCATGGCTTGCTGACACTACCCCTTATCATCAGGAATTCTCTGGCGTGTCTTTGGATGATTACTTTGTTCTCACCCCAGTGATTAAGGAACATTCAGCTAAGTTGATCAGAATCCCTAGGTGAGTCGCTAGGTAGCCATCTTTTACTTTAGCTCATGCAGTGTACCTCACCAGACTTGTGTTTCAGGTTGACATATATTGCATATCAGAGAATTCTTATTGTCGAGATGCCAAGTGCCATGCATGAGGCACCCATAGCCAACTTCCTTGTGATGCTCATTCAGTTTCAACAAGCCAGTTACCCCCAATCACTTGTTTGAGTTTACATTACTACCAACCAAGACCTTCAAGGCCATGCAATTTCTGCCATCCCTGACCTGACATTGGTCTTCTCCACCCTGAAGAATCAAATTATCTGGTGGAACCTGTTTATCTTTGAAGCCACCTTTTCACAGTCCACC
The DNA here is from genome assembly GCA_038094615.1 of Heimioporus aff. retisporus. NCBI lineage: Eukaryota > Fungi > Basidiomycota > Agaricomycetes > Boletales > Boletaceae > Heimioporus > Heimioporus aff. retisporus. The sequence continues at coordinate 26,969 of JBBPUI010000009.1, read as the reverse complement.
AGGAGTGTTTTCATGAAGGTCAAGGGACTGATCAACACCTGCCCTGAGGTCCTCATGGCTGTGATTGTCCTTATTGATGGGGATCCATACAAGTCCCCCCAAGAAGATTCCCTTCCATGGCACACATTCAAACAGGATGCCGATCCTCTCAAGATATAGAACTTTATCACTAGCACTGAACCTCAGGAAGAATACCCAGAAGCATTCACCACCCCCATCATTGTCACCAGCCATACTTGGTGTTCCATTAAATGTGTCGACTACTATGTTTGGTTGAGGAATCCAAGTGAGGACAGTATGATCATCATCAATTCAGAAGCCATCAAGCAAATGGAGTGGAGTGCACATGGTGTAAGTCCAGATTCACCTCACTACTGATCATCTAATTAGTTGTGTATGTAGGTGCTCCTGGGGGAAGAATTGAAGATGGAGCACATAATGACTACAATCAACTGTGGTCTTGATTTAATCAAAATGCACCTGATCCGCTTCTGCATGGAAGCCACCACTTGTAGTAACACAGAAGTCCATCTTGAAAGCCTTGAGAAGCCAATCACTCTACCTAGCTCTTGGGATCATTTTTGCACTGCCCTCTTTGATGCAAAGAACACAACCACTCACAATCACTATATGTGATAGTACAAGGCCAACTTCCACAGCAAGAAGTGCTCTCATTCAGACGACTGCTTTGTTCCTTCAGATGTTGATGTTGAAGTTAAAGGTTCTGGGCTCAGACACTTGGTCAGTGATTGCTGAGCAGGCTAAGTTGGAATGAGGGTTGAGACATTTCCATTGTTAAATCAAAGATCATGATGGTCTGCCTCCTCTCATGTTGTATGTCTCCATTTGCAAATTTGTCATTCATGGACCATGGTTGCCATGTAGATTTGTATGTCATTTGATGTGATGAAAGTAAGTTGTTTGTAATTTCTATAGCTGACCTTTCATTCAATCCATGATCCAGTGTTTGTGTCTCTAATCTCTGAGACTTTGCAATGCCCTGCAATATCTGGGATCAGGTGTATCTTTATTTGTGTCATTGCCGGTCTGGGCTACTGCATCTTTTGTTTGTTACTGGATATAACACTTGTAGTTGAACATATTCCTAGCCAACATCTCAATTGCAACAAATGAGCCACACCATTCTATGACTAATAAAAATGGTTTGTCAATCTGGGCTCCAACCTCAGCAATGCTGCCTACAGGCATAAAGGCATGGTTACAGGCTTGCACAAGGTAGGCTTACTGTTCGACAGAGATCATGGCCCACAACTCACCCCATCTCTAGACCATGCCTCCTCACTGTCACACCAAACTTGCTCAGGCTGGTAATGGACCCCATGCCCCTCCTGTTCCCTCTCACCCTCCTATCGAAGAAGATTCCATGCCCCTTGGTCCTCACATTTGTCACCCTCTGTAGCGATATGTTCAAGTGGATGGTGAGGAGGATGTCACTGAACTTATCAAACTCACTCAAGAACCTCAATGTGCCAGCCATACCAACCAACATCAAAACCTATCTCTACAGGACACCGAGTACATTGATATAGACAAGGGTGTGGACCAGGATTATGATGGCAATGACACTGATTATGACAGAGAATTGTTGATCCCTCAAGCGAGAGTGCCTCAAAATGCTTTGCAGGATGTACTTCACACAACCACCAACTCTCTGAATGACTTGAGTGACCCACTAGCATCTATGCAATCAACTGGAACCTCTGGACCAGCACCCAATATCCACCACTTCTTTGAGAAGCATGCAAAAGAATCAACGACATGTATTTTGTGCAGGTATGTCATACAATCTGGCAGCCACTCTGTAGGTTTACACTTTGTATAGGCATCAGCAAACCAACCCTTTCCATTACCTGAGTTGACAGGTTCCCACCAGAGTGCTAGTCTATTACCACTTGTCACCGCCTGTCGCTGCCTGTCACCACCTGTCACTGCTTGTCACCGCTTGCCACTCCCTGTCACTTCCTGTCATGTCCTATCACCACGTGGCCTGTTTGGCAAGTAAACATAGCATCACAGCACCGATCCTCGACTCCCAGATACCAACAGAAAACAGAGTGCTTTCTCATTTTGTTTGTATAGAATGTATCTCACATGTGTGAATACTTAGTATATACAAGCTGATATTGGGCACAAGTGGTAACAATCAGCTAGACCAAGAATCTGACTAATTTGGTTTCACGTACAATTGAAAACAAAAGAAGTAAATACACTATACATCCATGCTCATGGTCATGCACATAGTTAGAACATACCATCACAGTAGAGAAGGTGGGATATGACCTTTTTCATACACTGTTGCTGCAAACAAAAAGTCCTAGTCTCATGTCACATCCAGCATCAAGGAGGAATTTGGTTTGTCCAAGCCATCAGCCAGTGGCTTGGAATTAATTTTGTTTACATCAAAGGTGTTGTGTCAGTAATAGCAAGCCCAAGATAAAATGATAAAGTGCTCTCATACCATGCATGGCAGAAGCATTCCCCCATGCTGAATATTCGACCACAACTGGCAATCCACTCTTACAGATTACAAAATGGACATGACCAATGAAGCAATCCACAACTTGCAGGTCTTCCTGCATCTTGTCTAAAAGTAAATGGTTATACTGAAGTGCGGGGTGTTGTGGTGAACAATTTGCAGTGCAAGGTTTCCGCGCATAAGCCACACTTCTCAGTTGGCATGAGCTGCTTCCAATAGTAAACAGGCTTCAGTACTGTTCCCAGGGGGAGGGATGAGGACATCCACCAACTTGGAATTGTATACCTTACCCAAGAAAAAAACATTAGTGACCATTGCATTGTTCACTAGCTAGTTTGGACTTACCCTCTGCCCAGAGCCAGTCTGTGGATTACTCTCCTCTGGATCATTATCATTCTCAGTGGTGTCATTTAAATTACAAGCAGGCGAATGAGGTGATTGAGGGCCTGAGTGAGCAAAGCAAGGCATGATAGTGTGCAGGTATATGCATGGCGCAAATGGTACCAAATGGAAGAAGGAATCTGAGGGTGCTGTGCACATTTGCGGCTGATTAGTGTGCTATAGAGCAACAAGCCGATGACTGGTTCATCTGGGAAGTGGTTGGGTTGAGGAAAATGATGATATTGGTCCCCAGTGACAGGCTCCAATTTGGACTTGGCTACCATTGGCTACCATTGCAAACTCTAACTGTGAGTACTTGATACTTAGTAAAGTAAAGACACGTGTTAGTCATTTCACTTAGCTCAGCTGTTTACTTCCACCTGCTTTGCCCATCCTTGATGTATACTACAAGTCATCATGATGCCCAAAGTTAAGATGAACTGTGGTAGGCTCAAGCATATCAGTTGTCCTTGGTGTGGAAAAAAATTTCACACAAAGATAAACATCTTGCAGCACATGAATCAGCCAACAGGATCATGTAGGCTTACCTGGGACAAGGAGGTTACATGTGCCCTCTACCAGACCCATCCCTCCAGCTCTCAAATCAGGTCATTTGTTGGAAGTGCACCTAATAGATCTCAAGCATCACCCAATTTCACATCTGATAGCAATATTCCTGACGATACATACACTTATGACCAGAGACCCAATCTTGTGGACTCAGGTGCTGCAACAAACACAAGCCATGGCCCATCAGGGCCCTTTATTGAAGTATATGTGGTGAGGTGTACCCGGGCAGGAAAATGTTCATCAACAACTTTGGAAATGATGAGCATTCTGAGGAGAGGTGAGAAAATCTTTATTATCTGTTTGCTTCCAGAGAAGAATGGCAACTTGCTTCCTGGCTACTTCGTTCATGCCTTAGCCTCTCTGCCATTGATTCATTTCTCACATTAGACATAGTATGTATAATCTCAGCCCACTTGCCTTGCCAAATTTAACTGCAGCCTAGCTCAAATGGATACCACTTTCCTTTTGAATGGGAAAACAACTATGCACTCATGTTGAAATGCTACCATCTGGACCCACTTGGCTATGTGAAACCATCAAACCTGAAGGCTGGACAAAGAATACTGTCCAAGTGTTCTATTGACAACCACTCAAGTGTCTTCAATCACTTCTAAGTCATCCATTACTTGCACCACACATAGGCTTTGTCCCTCAGAAAGTTTGAACATCTGCCACAAAAATATGTCATATTTACAATGACTGGATGAGTAGCGATCACACTTGGGAGTTGCAGGTAAGTCTTGTATTACTTGTACCAAATACCAAATCTAATTCAGTCTAGAGCAACCTCCCACCTGGCAGCACACTTTTAGGCATTGTGCTTTCTTCTGACAAGACCAACATCTTGGTCATGAGTGGAAATTGCATGGCCCATCCAGTACTCATCAGCCTTGCAAACATTGATGCAAAGATTCATGGAAAAACATCTCTCCATGGCTACTTACTCATTGCTCTTCTGCCAATCACAAAGTTTATTCACAAGAATCCCTGTGTGTGAGGTCTACTGCAGGATCACCTTTTCCATTGCTCGCTAGACTTGATTTTGCAGCCCTTGAAGATTGCCGCAGCCATTGGCATGATGATGAGTGATCCAGTAGGGAACCTTTGCTATTGCTACACTTCACTTGTGGTGTGGATCGCAGACATCCTTGAGCAGTGCCTCCTTGCATGTACAGGTCCACAGGTGTCCCCTGTCACAACAGCCACATCAAAGAACTTCAGTAATGCATTCTGTCATACCCCTCACATGGCATCGGCCACTCTCACTACCATTCAAATCGCACTTTCAAAGCACAATCTGCCTGATTACAAGGCTTTCTTGAAATTCATCAAGGAACTTGGGCTGAATGGTGTTCTAGAGGCATTCTGGAGGGACTGGATATGTTTTTGTTTCTCATATTTCCTTCATACAGAATGTCTCCATCATTTCCACCATTTTTGTTGGGACCATGATGCTCAATGGTGTATCACCATTGTCAGGGGACAAGAGATTGATTTCCAGTTCTCATTAATCCAAACAGCTGTGGGTTATCAGTTGTTTGAAGAGGGTATTTTGAGGCTCAAGCAGGTCGGGGGTTGCAACCATCATGCCATGCAATGCTACCTTGTCAGCATTATCACTGGTGTGGTCCCCAGTCAATTCCTGATGGCCATCCAGGCCCTTGCTGATTTCTGATACCCTGTGCAAGCCCTGAGTTTTACTGACAATATGCTTATCAGGATTTCCAATGCCTTGCAAGAGTTTCATGATCACAAAGATGCTATCATTCTTGCTGGTGAACGAAAGGACAACTAGAAAATCCCAAAGTTAGAGCTGCTCCAAAGTGTCATGCCTGATATTTGACACTCTGGCCCCATAATGCAATGGTTGGCTGATCCTACAGAACATGCACACATCCAAGAAATCAAAATACCCACTTGTGCCGGAAACAACTGAGATTACTACATGCAAATCGCCTGCCACCTTGATCATTCCAAAAAGTGTTTACAGTTTGACATTGCCACCTATTTAGAGAGGGAAACTGTAACAAAAGGGTCCTGTGAACTAGATGACAGCAACAATGATAGAACATTTGACCAGGATGGTGAACATGAACCAGACTCTGAGGATGCCTCTCTCTTTGACCACCTTGGCCTAGGGTCTTTTTCTTTGGTCAACTACTTTGAAAGAGCAGATGCTTTATCTCATGGTGACTTTTCCAACACTCCTTGGCCTCATTGAACCTTCCATACTACTACCTCTGCCTTTCACCTCTCACTGAAACCCTCATTGCAACTGAGCATAGATGAAGCTGCTGGCAAATTCAGCCTTCCTGATCTTCACCCCACTCTTCAAGCATATCTCTTTCGTGTTGAGAGATCGTTACCACACACTATTTCTGGGGCCAGGGTCCACACTGAGGACTTTCACTTACCTTTTGAGTGACTACAGATATGGCACAAACTCCAGGTTTAACAAATGTGCTACCATGAGCAGGTCCCAAATGCACCTCAGACATTATGGGCAACCCCTCCCTCTGCTGATAATCCATATGGTCTGTATGATGCCATTATTGTCAATGACATGCTGGAAAGTTCTTGGCTGAGATGGGGTTTGGAAGGTACATTGCCAACATATCACCCAAATACTACTTCCTCACATTATGCCTAGGCCATTTGGTTGTCCAATTGTGGATGATATTCCACGCTCTCAACTTAGACAATTTCCTTGCTTATGTTCAGCGCTTCAATGTTGTTCCTCACCATGGATGTTGTTACACTTGGCCCAGGTAGGGACAAGTGAAGACTTGGTAAGGATCACCTACACAAGTCAAAGGACCAAGGGGATGGAAGTTTGGCCTAGGCGGACTAACTGAGGGGTGGATGACAAGATTTGATGTATAGTCAGGGATGAGTTGAGGGGGTCTAAGGGTTGTCACTGGGGGTGGAGGTCTTTGATGGTTTAGGATTGTACTGATTTGGGCTATGCTGTCCCCATCAAGCCTTCTTCCTCTCAACCATCTCAACCTGTCACTCATCTCTCTACCCCCATTCCTGAACCCAATCAAATCACTGTCCCTGCAAGACTTCTTGATGACCTGTCCACTCAGAGCAACACCCAATATGTGTCCATCTCTAAACTGGAACCAAATCACGAAGTAAAGTTCTTGATGGTGGGGGAGCCAGTAGATCACACCAGACCTTCAATTGACACAAATCTGTTATATCACACAATATGTGACAATCCTCAAGCTCAAACAAATGGATAAGTAGTTGTAATTAGGGGACTTGGTCATGGATGGCTGTCAAGCTGGTCATTGCAGGGCCAGGAAAGCCAGTTGTACACCATGCAGAACATGACCTTGAGTCAATATTCTACATACTTATAGGTATCTGTGTCCTCCTGGATCAACCCCACAGGGTGAAGGCCAAGGGGGATCTATCCTGCTTTGACACATATTTCAACTCATTTCAACCTAGCATTGTAAAGACAACAACGATCCAGTTGAAACTCAGCTGGTCCTTCAATATACTTTTGCACATCTCACCCTATTTCCAGCTGCTAATCACACTTCTCAATAAACTGCACAAGCAAATAATCTCTCCAATGGAATTCTCAGACAGTTGTTTGCTCTCAAGTGGACTCATGCACAGATCTATGGTCAACTCTTTGCTGCAAGCATTATGTGATCTGCCAGATGATAGCTAGACTCCAATACCACCCCCCTTGAAGCCCAACAACAAGCAATTAACCCCTACATCACCATCCATCTCATCTTCATGGGAGGAAAGCAAATCTAGCTTTCCCTCCTCCCAACCAGTGATGTCTTTGGGTTCTGAAGACAATCAGTCATCCCCTGCCTCAATATCAGCCTCAGCTTCATTGGAAGCAGAACTCCCTGACTTCCAGGGAGAACAGTGGGTTCCTTGGCATATCACTTGTCCTGATCCTGTCCATGCAATCAGCAGCTCTGGCTTTCCTTGCTCTCAATCAATGGCTTCCTCAGGGTCCATGAATCCAAATCAAAGATGGTGCTCTACCATAGATCATGAACCAGATCAAGTCGTAAAACATTCATGAACAGTACCTCGGTCTTTGGCTCCTTCCCATCCTACATGTCACATATATGCTGCAACCACTCCAGCTCTATCTCAAGTCCATTGCATGGATAAATAATCTGACCTAGTACATCTTGTCCCCCCTTTATCTTTTACTTGTAATGTACTGGTATTTATTATTATTATCCTTCACTGCACAATCTGTTGTGTACATGGCAGGTTGCATTACTAACTATGTATTGGACATTGGTATGCTTAGTGCAGTTTTAAAGGAGCTGTATTATTACATACTTGCCAAATCAAATGTGTTTGTTGCTTGCTGGAATACAAAGTTGCATGGCACAAATTTCTGCCCCTTCATCAACCCACCATGCCTCACAAACAGAAGGTACCCTACAAGGGGAGTGAGTTGGACAACATTCAAGACAATGACCCAGGAGGTGGAACTCATGGTTCAAAGCACCAGAGGCCTGAGGTTTTTGGGGCAGAGATGCTAGTTGGTGCATAAATTTTACTTCTCCTGACTCTTAATTACTCCCATAAATCCCCATCACCTAGGTGAATCCACATGCCAGCCTTGGCAATCTTTGCACAATAGCAGGGGGACTGGAGGTAAAATTAACTGGATAAAGAATCTTGAACAACTTCAAATTGAGAAATGCAAGTTGAAAGGCATAGCTGCTCTTGATATCTCAACCAGGGGCCTGGGGGTCAATCCTATGGCACCCAGTTCAGGTACCAAGCTGCAAGTCTTGTACAGCTCAATGCAGCAAACCCACTTGCAAGAACTTTCCGATTGACCTTCTTTCACTCTGGCAGCACAGGGCCAACAGTTTGGCTTTGGAATACCTGACTTGAGTATGGATGCTGACAACAACACCCTTGATTCTCATACATCCACCTCATCTGTCCATCCATCGTCTCACACTAGTTCAGTCTTCTCTGGAACTTCCTGTGCTTCAACTGCCCCACTTCTCAGTCATCCTCTGCTTGTTCCTCTGGCAACACTTACCATTCTTCCCATCTCTACAGACTTGCTTTTGCTTCTCAGTCTGGAGTAGAGGTACCTACATGGGCATCTCACATTCTGGCACCAACTTCAGTCCAGCATCCTCCATGTCAGACTCATTCTTGTGTGGAGGGGGATTCATCATATAACTCAAATGGTATGTTATCCATTTATTCAATTTTCTGCAGAAGTTGAGTTTCACTTCACAGAGGGAGTATCAGCAGGCAAGTGGAAGGGTCCTGCTTCCGCCCCAGCACTGTTTGATGAGCCAGGCTTTGACTTGGAGCCAGATTCGCCTCCCCTATATCCTATCTGCCTGCAGCAAATGGCATCATTCCAACAACCTCCTGATGAAAATTCTGCTAACCCTGATATAGATGAAGCTTCTCTGAGTGAAGACAAGAGGGTTGCAGAGGCAGCAATTCAAGGTGAACCTACCAGCAAGTCTTGTTTATTATCAAGATGTTTGACTAATGTGCACTGCAGCCAGGCTTGTATCTTTACTGGGATACCATAATGCTGAGTCACGTCCCAGGGGTATGTGTCAGGCATTTGCTCTTTCATCATTTAACTCTGATGACACAAAGACCTTCAGGACATTATTTCTCTGCATCATAGATGCAATCACCCTCCTCAGATTCCCACAAACATACACCTAACTGCCATCAGGAATCAACAGTGGTCCTCCTCTACTTTGCATGATGCTAATAACACACCAGCTCCTAGTATAGTGACATATACATCAAGCCAATGTGAAACCTTGCAGCAACCGGAGATGTGTTACCAGCTGAGCCACCATAGTGAACCCAACCTTCCAAGGCCCTTGTTGACAACTGAAGATCCATCCCAGCTGCAATTCTACGAGCTGGCTGCCTGCAACATCATTGAATGGGTGAAACAATTCTCTCACTGTGATGCTGTGTCTGTGAATGCCTTCCTGAACAGAGCCAAGTTCAATACTCTCGCATGTGAGTATATCAAGGAGGCAATACAAGAGAGACATGCTCAATCACTTTTCGTCCCTGACAGTAAGAAATGACTTTCACAGATTCATGTTGATCTGGCTAACCAGCAACACAGGTTGGTGGCATCAATATACCAATGATATTCACAAGCTAGTAGGTTTGCAATTTTTATTAATTCTATGTACCAACTATGCTCTGACAGCTATGGGAGGATCTTGGGAATTGGTGATCCACACTGAGGAAGAAGGCTTGTGTATATGTCACACAATGGTATCAGTGGGATGCAGAGAACCACAGTGAGGTAAACAAGGAAATCGCGAAGGATTTGTTGGGCGATAATGGCTTGTTTTTGTGGGATGGTACAGATGTGGAGGTAGGTGATTTTAGCTAGGGATTGTCATGGGTATGGGTAACCCATGTGGGTCGTGGGTGTGGGTGTGCTATGGGTGTGGGTTTGATTGATATTATTTCATGACAGTTTTTATATCAGAACTTGATTTTAGACCATAGAATGGAGTTTGATAGAAATATAGCATAGCTTTTACACACTTCAAATATGTGTACACTAGTTTATAGCATTATATACTTTCTTTAATATTGGTTAAATTGATAACCCATGGGTGGAACCCACCATGGGTACACCCATGGGTCAGATTTTTCTGACCCACAAGGTAATTTGGTGAGTGTGGGTGTGGGTCAGACCTCAGACACCCATGGGTTCACCCATGACAATCCCTAATTTTAGCAGCAACTGAACAGTACTGAAAAAAAAATTACAGGGTAGAACAAACAATTTTGTGAATCCTGCACTCACTGGCCTTGTTGTTGATTTTTTCTATGGTGGAGACAAGAGCGTTGGTAGGCGGTTTCCAGAGGTCTTTGGTGTTGAGGTTCCAAGAGTCATGGTTGCCATTGCAGCTACTGCAGTAAAATATATTGGATTCATGTTCACATTCCCAACTGACCAAGTCTTTTACAGATCAAAGTTGTCCTTGATGAGGTTGCATCGTCACAAGAGGTCAATTTCAGAGTTGCAACATACTCACCAGTATATCTCAAGATGCTCAGACTCATGTGGAAATGTGATACCTCTGTGATACACAGTCAGAAGATGAAGGACCTCCAATGCAAATGGGCAGAAACAGGCAGGTATGGAACAATATTGCTCAGCTATGTGATGACATTCATGTTGATGATTCTAGTGGCAGCATAAGTAGTTCTCACAATGCAATGACAAGCAGTTTTGATGTGTTCCTTGATTGATGTAATGCTATGTTTGTATGATGTCACAATTCATTTTTGTTTGCCTGATTTGAATTGCTGTTGGAATCTGTATTGAGCTACTGATAACTAGTGGATCTGGATACAATCCTTACCTTGATTGTGCCAGTCTGTAGCAAGACTGTACCAGTCTGGGATGGACTGTACCAACCTGGGATAGTCTGGGATAGGCTGTACCAACCTGGGATAGTCTGTGAGAGAGGCATTAATATAAGTTTGTACAAGGTTATGTCAAGATGCTCCAGCCTAGGACTAGGCTAGAAAGCTGGATCAAGCCTGTCACAGAGCTGGACAGCTCTAGCCAGTTAGGTACCTTGCTGGAGGGCCCTAGGAGCTGTCCTAGGCTGTCTAGACCTGCCTAGTCTTTGACAGTCTGGACAGTGAGGAGTGGGTTTGCTGATGGGGATCTCCAATCCTGTGAACCGACCAGTTTTCCACATAGAGAAGTACCATCTACTTGAGTATCTAGATGCAGCTGAGAGACACAACTGGACAATCTGTTTGAAAAGCATCAATGCCGCCTTTTCCATGGGATATGCATACTGAATGCAGTGTGAAGCCCTTCTAAAACTGGGCATTTCTATTCACAAACTACTGCCACCTCCTGGGCCTGCACCAGGGGAATTGTGGCCACAGCTCCTGGGCAAGAAGCTGTCATACAATGATGGATTACCAGAATACTCTATGACAATGCTGCATTGCTACCTCATGGACTTTATTGTTGCTGATGACCAAGTATGTGCTTTCAATTACATTACCATAGTAACTGCAACATTCATCTAGTCCACAAACATCATTGAGTGTCCCAAGTTCAGACGGCTGTTACACTTCCTTCGACCAAACCTTCAAGACTCAAACATCCCTAAATGAACCAAAACACATGAGCTCATACTCCAGACATGGAAAGAGTATTTCCAGGCAATGAGGGAGGACCTTCAGGTGTGTCATTCACACATTAATTTCAATTAGTGGTACTTAAGGGGTACAATATATTGATGCATGAGTTCAGAGAGCACTTGGCAGGATATCATGTACAGCTGATATTTGGACCAATGGAGCTCATTGGCCATTCATGGCTGTTATGGTTTATTGGATTGGCAAGTCCCCGAAGACACTGACACTACAGCTCTGTGTGGCTCTGATAGCATTTCACTATCTACCTGAAAATCACACTGGGGAAGTGATTGCAACAAGGATTTTCCACCTCCTCCGTCATGCAAACATTCAAGACAAGTTACATCACTACATTATTTCACGAAGTTCAAGACTCATACACCCATTAGATTGGACACTTCACACTTGATGGTGCTTCAAATAACAATGCTGCAATGAAGCATCTCTCCACACTTCTCACGTTGATTGGAGTTGATTTCAACTCTTCTGATTGTCAAATCCTATGTCTACCTCACCTCCTCAATACCTGTGCAAAACATGTGACAAAGAATTACAAGACACCAACTTTTCTGCCCTAGCTGCAGAAGTGTGGGAAAACAATCTTGGAAACCAGGTCAACAAGAAAGCCTACATGGAAGCACTCAAGCACAACCCCATCAAACTTGGTTGGAACATCACTCAGTGCATCTGTGCATCAATCCTCTGCAAGCAAGTTTTTCAAAGTATTGTCAAGAATGGCAATGAGATGAAACATTGGCTTGATCCTGATTGTGGCAAGCACATTGATATTGCAAAAAAGGAACTTATCCTAGATGTCAAGTCATGGTGGGACTCTGTTTACTTGATGATCAACTGCTTGTGCAAGATGTGACTGGTGAGTTTATCCTTTGGCTTGGAGCCATCTTACAAGCCAAACACAGCCTCTCAACCAATTTTTTATGGTACCAACTCAGCATGATATCATTGATTTTTGACTGAATGAGGTGGACTGGCTGATACTTCATAGTATGGTAATCATGCCCCATCACTTGCTTTAACCTTGATACCCTGTCTTCAAATGAGTAGTATCTGATTGCCATCTGGACAAGAGAGAATCAGTAATTAATTTCATCTGGTCCAAGAGTGATGATACATCACTGTAGATCATGGTCCCAGAAAAGGTGGTGTAAGATGTGCAGGGTCTTGGAAGCGATGAAAATCAATGGTTCAGCCAGTGGCCAATCCCTGAAAAAAAGCTTGACAACACTATTGAGATGGTAGCACTTGGCAACCTTGAGAAACTCCTCAAAGTTGTCTGGGTCTGCTATTGAGCAGACCTTCCTGACAACATTGCAGCTGTATGTGAGGGATGCCAGAAGGAATCTCCAAATTCTTCCTATATCACAATCAAAACCAGTGAGGTCTTGGGGCTAATGCCCAAGAGTAAACATTTTTCAGGTGTATTGCTAATATATGTGATGAGGGGAGTGAAACAGTAATGCATGTTACCAATGGGATCATTCATCATAATGCCCACCATGACAGCACTCTTGAGGGGCTTTAGCACCAGGTCTAGGGATTCATGGAAAAGCTGGTCAGCCAACAGGTTGTAAACACATGTCTACTTATGGATGAAGGATGGAACCAGCAAAAGCATGAGGAGGATGTAGGCATGTGATGATCCTTTACTGCAGATATCACCATCAATGTTTGCCAGGCTGAGGAGTAATGGGTGGGCCATCCTGTTCCCAGTCATCACCAAAATGTTTGTCTTATTGGAAGATAATACAACCCCAAGAAGTGTCACACCATTTGGTAAATGATTCTTTTTGGAGTCAAAGACAGCAAGTCATGCTGACAGATGCACTTACCTGCAAACTCCAAGCATGATTCCCCAACATCCACTCATCATGGAGATGAACTACCCATGCCAACAACAACCATACTTTTTCTGTGGTATGAAGGAGATGTGGAATGCAAACAACAGATGGCTGAGTAATGCTTGAAGACACTCTATTGGATCATGATAGAAGACTATTGCTTTGCTCTTGGTCATGACTTGAGTATGGAGAATGTGTGATTTCCAGCAAAGTCCAGATGGTAGCATTTCTGCATGAAGGTATAACTCCTTGGCCATATGAAAAGAGAGTGAAAGTTGCTTGATCTAACATACAGTCAGTTTTCAGAAGAGGAATTTGTCCTTTGAATGCACCAGTTGTAAGGATAAAAAGTCATCAATACTATACTCAAACATGAATGCAGAAGCCATGATGCTAGCTGCCACTCTGATCCTGACACAAAGGGATAATATAGATTTTCCCTGTAGTTGTCCACATATTCATCATTGAAGAATTTATCCATGAAGGTGATTCCCCCCAGATATATTGAAGGGATGTTGGGGTGATTGTTGACAACCCAGCCAAGAAGAGGTTCTTGATGCTTGATTAGGTCAAAGGCAGTATCTTCATATGCCTTGAAATCACCCCCCATTGTGGTCTCATCAATGATGTCCTAAGAAAAGTCATTGTAATCAAAGGTGGGCTGATGGCAAGGCTCAACCAAAGAGCAGATGCCTGTGGCATTGCAGACAGGCACACAATAGTGAATGTTTGTGTCAAGTCTGGTTCCTCCAGGTCTCCAGAGGTTGGATGTATCCACAAGGGGTTGGAGGTCGGAGGCAGAGCAGACAATTGGAGGGGTGAGGATGGCGGCTTCAGGTAATGGCCTGCACCCTTGTACTAACCCTGTCCTTATATTTCGGAGGGTGGAGTCAGACAGAGATCGATGATAGCAATGAGCTACCAAAGTGGAGGGAGAGCAGAGAGAGAGTAGAAAGAGGAGGGATGAGAAAGAAGACAAGAAGGAAACTTGGTTGATTTACAAACTGAGGAAAGTCCTCAGCAAAGTATGAGACTAAATACATGAGTTGGATGTAGTGCTAAGTAGTATTGCTGCAACTCCAACTTAGTGCAGTCTCAAGCTGGAACCGAGCCACTGGTCTAGCCGAGCTGCACTTAGTCAAGCCATAATAGGTACATGACTTGACTCAGCTTGCCAAGTCACAACTTCTAGCTTTGAGTTGACCAGAGCTGTGGAATTTTCTGTGGTTTGCCATGCCATAGCCACCTTCCATATCAGGTGTGATGTCGTGGTGGACAATCACACGTGAGCCAGGGCTTACACAACTACATGCAGAAACTCAAGGTACTACAGCAACAGGAAGAACTTATCGAGGATGAGCAAGAGCAAGAACAAAAGGAAGAGGATGCCTGAGGTGTGAAACATGAAGCAGACAAACTTGAATCACACCTTGCCCGATCCCTTTTGCCTCACATGGAGGTAAGCCTCACCATTGGTGCCTATACATGACAGATTTGTTGACCTTGTTCAAGTTGCACCCTGTTCTCATGGCTCAAAGGACTCGCAGAAGCCCTGATGGTCATGTTGGCCAAGTTGAGTGTGCTCAAGTAGCACAACAAGCTTGAGCACTCATGGAGGTGAATCTTCAGGCCAAAGAGGGAGTCTACATATGGTTCTCGCATGACATCAACACCAACATGGCAATTTAGGATCTAGAGTCACCTTCTGGTATGTTGACAAAGCACATCTGGACGACATTAACCAAGATCAACAGTCAGCTGCAGGAATATGACATGCACATGGGGAGCTCACTCTGAATGATCTCTGCAGACATACAACAATCATGCTACCTGATACAGCATCCCTATTTAATAGACTAGATGTTTAATACACTCAACTCCCTTTGGTGGTGTGATTGACAATGAGTATTGATCAAGTGGCAGGCTTCCACCACCTTCCATGTTGGGTGTGATGACATAGGGGATGACCATGTGCAAACTGCTGTTTAACATATTAGATATAGATGCATCAACTATGCAAAAACAGTAGGCATGTCTAAAAGCTCATCACCCTCCCCTTTGGCAATGGCAGTGAGAATGTCATCTAAGGTGGCCTTGGATTTGCAAAGTCATGCCAGGAAGTCCTTGTTGTCCTCATTGATCACCATCTCCCTCTGCGGCATGATCCAGTCCTTTGTGAAGTCCAAACAATCCTTCTTGAACCAGAACTTCAGCATTTGTAGTGACTCCATCAACACTGGTGCGATGTGATTTCGTTTCGTCATGTCAGTTTCACTGCTTGAAGAAAAGATCCATTTGCATGGGACTGCTGAGGCTTGAATTGGAAGGTAGTTCAGCATGATAGCATAAATGGTGGGGAATGAAGCATGTGCAAGCTATGTAGGATAGAGGTGTTAGCATTTTGTCAGAAAAGTGCAAGGGATTGTCAAACCTCCCAAAACTTCAATGGATCTGTGCCTTTAGGGCTTGGCGTGGCCAGGGCATAAGCATTGAATTCTTGATCAATACTTTGAGTGGCTTGTTGGGATGGTCAAAGTGCAAGGGGGGGGAAGGCTGCAGTAGTGAGATGCCAGTGTGGAGTGGGGGTGAAGACGACCACCATTAGGAGCTGGGGATTTGGCAGTCTGCTCTGTGAGGTGTGCAGGCTCCATAGGGGATTTGTTTCGATATTCAGCCATCTTTCATTGTGATCAACATATATTTACAGAATGAACAGATAACTTACCATGTCCAATATATCTTTCCATGCTTTTGTAGCCACAGGTCTGTCCCAATGTCAATCTATCCAGCTGAGCCAAATGGTAAGTTCGAAAACTGTTATACAGTGTCAGTGGAGCAATGCTGAATGATGAACTTGACTTACACATGGCAATCATATAGGCATGAGTCTGGCCATGCACTGATGATATTCTTGAGCTTTTTCAAGCCCAGCCTTGACAAATGGTGCACAGTGTGGCACATTGGTAGCCAGTGCTTCCCATCATATCATGAATGTCTTGAAGGCAGGAATTGCCCTACCCAGGATGGGGGTACTCTCACTCAACATGTATTGTTGTACTTCATGAGGTATCTATGGCATCCAATCCAGTAGTTAGCAGTGAGGCCCATGTAGTGCAAAGGGAACACTACCTCAAGAACAACCTCAAGATCTTGGTGAACCTCCCATTCCATCTCTGTCAGCTTGTATTTCCTAAGTTCATCATTCAGACTCTGAGGTAAGCAGAGAAAGCTTTCAATAGCCTGTATGGAATATTAGTGCGTGATCACTAGACATTAATGTGTTGTACTTACAAGGTGGAGGGCGCAAAACTGATTGATCATGAAATAAGTTGAATCCCACCAGGTCTTGACATTGCAAAGCAACTCAATGACTGGGACCCAAGTGGGATTACCATTGTACTACTGATTGGCATTACCATTGATGATACTGTCATGGAATCCCTTGCAGTGCTGGCTGGACACACAAATGACATGAATAATATCATAAGTGATGGTGAGAGGATTATTGGCCAGAACATCAAGGTAATCTGTCTTATCTACAGTAAAGTTGTTGAGTGCACCAACCCACATGTCTGCAATGGCAGTGAAGTCAGCAGTAGTGTAATTCTTGATAGTGTGAGTGACACAGATGTTAAGAATATGTGGGAAACAAGGAACATGACAACCTATGGGATGGAATTGGATTTTGTCCATAGTAAAGAAACCGACCTGGGTGATATTCAATTAGTACAAGCGAACGGTGTGCATTATGGGGCCATACTTGCCTTCATGGTCACCTCAGCCCAATCAAGGAGGCTGAGGATAGTCTCAGCAAGTGCATCGCCAGTGTGTGAGGATGGAAAGTAATGAAAGGTGATAAGTGAGGCTTTCATCTTGAGGGAATCACCATCAATGGCAATCCAGTGTGCTGTAATAGTGAGATAGGGATGATATGAATTGTCCAACCAGATATTGGCAGTGAAGGATATCTTGCCTTCTGCCTTCTATTATATTTCATTAGTATGGTAGTACAGGTTGAAACCGCCACTTATGGCAAGGTCCTGTTTCACAACCTTGAAGTATTTATGCCATGCCTCAAGGATTAGTTTGCAAAGTTTGGTGTGGTGTGGAATATTAGCATCATGAAGATCAGGGTGTAAGAAAAGGGTGAGTTGGCAAAACTCAGGATACTTGACAAGGTTGACAGACTGATGAAGTTGTTAGGCACAGTTCAATTACAGAGGAGTAAAGTACTTACTTGGTCATCTGCAACAATAAACTTTACCAGATGCTCATGCATCGCAGCAATGGAAAATTCGGGCCTAGATTCCAACAAGCCAGGTGAAGGGGTGTCTCCATGGTTGGAATGAGAAATGGTGGGAAGTTGGTTGAGCTTGCGTCCTTGTCCAATTGCCTCACAAAGCATTTCAGCCATATAGCCTGAATCTAATGCATTCTTGATCACATGGATTTGGGTCCCCCATTTGTTTTTCTTGTCAAGTTCAAGGTATTCTGGGAGGTGCTTGCAGGCGATATGGTAGTGAAGGGAGGTGTTGGATGTTTGATAGTTGAACAACCACTGATCAAGCACAGCATTGGGATTTGCCTGGAATACTATAATGAAGTGAGCATGTATAACACAAACATCAAACAGGGTAACTTACTCACAGTACTTACAAATGCTATCCATCTGCTTGCCCTTTTGGAAGAAGTGATATACATCTGCAGTTGACGATGCTGGTAGAGATAATCCAGCAGTCGCCAATGGGCCAGCTCCAGTGGTGTTGCCAGGACTATTGCGTGTGCTTGCATTGGGGGTTGTTGTCAAGGCCAATGGGATGGCACTAGCACTAGCTTGTGTGGGATTGGGAGTAGTCTGAGCAGCTGGCATGGAACTAGTAGGCCAGAGGCTCTGACTGCCAGGCTGAGACCTCTCAGCAATCTGGGGAATGGCTTCAGCCTTTTCACCACTTTGCTCGCTGATGTTGCTGATGTCAAAAAGTTCACCAGTGTCTGCAGCATCATGGTAGTGAGCAGGAGGATGATGATCCTGGGGTACCCTAGTTGCCACAGTTGTATTAGGAGGCTGCAAAGCTGGGAGCTCAGTGGGTGTGGTGGGATTGCTAGGGGGAGCCTTTGCAGCAATGGGGGCAGCACCACAACCATGATGGCAGCAGGCACCTCTTATGCTGGTTAGCAAGCAGGCAACTAATCTGGGTGACCAAGTCAAATGATACAGATAAGAATTTATACAATGCACACACAGAGGGGTTGTGAAGCTGCTTGATGGCCACAGAAGACAGCCTTGAGGTGCTTGACTGAGGTGGCATGATTCATGGTGCAATTGAGATAACTATTAGCCACATACACAATACATATTGCAGGGTAAGGTGTACTGGCCATTGTGTGAGTCAAGGTGATTGCACGAATGGGTGAAGGTGGTACATATTAGATGCACTCATGCTCTATATGAATAATATGAGCTACAATACAATTTAGACAATTAGTACATGCCTTGCAACCACCTGCCATTATGAGGGCAACAAATTTATGCTTAACCGAGTCGCACATCCACTGCCAGCATCAGTCCTTGGGGAGTATGATTCATACTCTAGGCAGATGATGTGAGTCACATGCAATTCATACCAATTAGTGCACCTTCCATCCACCTGCCCATATGAGGGCAATGAGTAAGTACCCAGCAAAGTTGTACATTTGCCAAAAGAGCAGCCCACTGCATCGGCCCTGGGTAGGTGTGTTGGGTATCTTCATATCCTAGGTGAGTGATGTGAACCATAATACAATTTGGACCAATTAATGCACACCTTGCATCTGTGCTTGTATAAGAGCGATGGATTCATACCTGACAAAATTGCACATGCGTCAAGCAAGTGGCCTGCTGCCTTAGTCCTCAGGTAGCACATGTTGGGAGCATTCATACTCTAGGCGAATAATGTGAACTACAATACAATTCAGACTGATCAGCACACACCTTGCAACCACCTGCCTGTATGAAGGCAATGGATTTGTACCTGACAGTATGAATAGAGTGAGCTACAATACGAATTGAACCATACCTTGTGTATAGCCACTTGAATGACTCATTACCGATGAAGCTGCACCCACATCCACATGCTTCCCCAGTTGTGATTGATATAGGACCATTTGGAAAGGCACCAGTGAAGCACAAAGATGACTGCATATAATTGAGCAATAAGGAATTGAGACTGGAGACTCCTGAGTTGAGTTGGACTCCCAAGTTCCAACTCAACCTCAGTGGAAACTCTCTGCACGAAGAAGTTTTCCAACTGTACAATGTGTTCAACACTACATCCCCTACCTGTATTAGACATTATGCATGTAGATAGAAGATTTAGCTTGAAGGAGATGCTTAGTGCTAGCTCATATAGTATGTACCTAGAATCCAGATGCTACCGTGATGACATTGCTCGAACCATTCCCCATAGCAGCTGTATATCATGCTTGGGATCTCATTAACAGCCAGGATGTTGCAGTGAAGCTTGAGCACTGCACCCAGGACCCCTTGGCTCCCTCCTCACTCAAGCACAAGTTCCAAGTTTTGAAGAAACTTCATGGCAGCATTGCAGCAGTCAGGTTTCCCCAGCCCTTGTGGTTTGGCAGAGAATCATCATGTTACGCCCTTGTTTTGAGAGGCATAGCAACACCACTATGTGACTTACTCACTATGTGGGGTGGTAGCCTTGATCCTGATGTTGTTCATACACTAGGATATCAGGTTGTGAGTTATTTGATGAGTCTTGCTATGTTGAAGGTGCTAATATGCTGTCTGCTACTCAATAGGTCCACAGACTCAAACATGTTCATTCCCACAACTATATCCATTGTGACATCAAGCCACAAAACATATTAATTGGTCACGATAGTGACATCTTTCTTATCAATTTCAACATTGTGATGCAATATTGTGATCCTGCCACTCGAACACATGCTCCTCACCAACAAGACTGCCCTTTTGTTGGTACCCCTGCATTCACTTCTATCTATCATCATCTAGGCATTCAGTCAAGCTATTGTGACAATCTTGAGTCACTTGCATACACACTGATCTATCTACTGTGTGGGTCACTCCCTTGGTTCAGCATCGATAATGCTGCCCTCACAACTGAAACCATACTGAGGCTGAAACAGGATGTGACCATTGATAAGTTGTGTGAAGACATTCCTCAAGAATTTGCCAGGTTCCTCTCTTATTCTCATTCTCTTGGATATACAGCAAAACCCAACTACAAGTTTCTTCGCTTGCTATTGTATAGATGTTCACACTGCTCTTCAGCCACAGGTTGTTGCTCACCTGACCTCACCAAGCTCTCTGGAAACAAGGAATCCTTTTGACCACCCTGGAATCTGTCAGTGTAGGATAATCCCTGTGACCTTTCGCTATGCCCAACCCCAACAATCACAATGGATTCAACCAATCAGCAAACAGGCCTCCATCACAATGATGGCAATACTAAAAAGTGAGTGTAAGTATTCCTTATTGTTTCCAGTCGCTCTGATTGATGGGAGTACGCTTAGCAAAGGAAAAAAACTCAAGGACTATGAATGAGAGCATTTCCCTCTTCAGCACAGTAGCAGATTGTCCCACATTTGTTGAGTATGACAATCATCGCAGTGCTGATGTATACATAATGTTGTGTACAAGTCTGTATGTGAGATATCCATTGTCCATGTAGCAATTTATGTCCTGATTGTCACAAGCATTCTCAACTATGGAAGTCACTGGCTTGTCAGCTTAGCCAGCCAAGTGAACTCTGAGTTGACTCAAGCCATCAGGTCATTGTTACTGGCACTTTTATATCTATTTACTTAATTCACTTACTACTGCTCCTATACAAAGTAGCATTGATTTGTATGTAATACAACAGAAAATGAAAAACTACCTTTGCCTCATCTTCATTGTGGTCATAGTACAGCACACCCCCTACCTCATTGTTGTTGTAGTGGTCATTGTGGTAGTGGTGGTGGCAGGCTGTCCCTCATCATCGTCCAGGTGGTGGAGGTAGCAGGCCCTTGCATGCCATCATTGTGGCCATGCAACAGCACCTTGTCGTTGTCATCATCATCATGATGGTGGTGGGAGCTTGCATGGCTCCTCACCATCATTTAGGTGGGGATGGGCGTGGGGACAGGCAGGCTTTTGTACATCATTGCCTTCCTTGACAGTCATCATCATCCAGGCCTGTAGGCTCTCACATGCCCTCACCTCTATGTTCTTGTTGTGGCCACATGGCATGCCCTCTACCTCCTCTTCCTCATGGTAGTGGTGGTTGTGGTCATTGCACACCCTTGTTGTGGCCATGTGATGGCACCTACCTCCTCATCGTTGTTGTCATCATGGTAATTGTGGTGGCAAGCTATTGTATACCCTTGCCCACCTCATTGTCTAGGTGATGGTGATGGTGGTGGTGGGTGAGTGTTTGCACCTTCCCCTCCTGACGGATGTCCTCATCATTGGCAGTGGCAGGCTGTTTGTCCCCCTGCCCTGCTCATGGTGGCATCAATGGTGGTGGTGGTGGTGTGCCCTCGATGTGTAGTCGTCATGTTAAAGCAGTGGTGGAGAAGATGGTGGTGAGGTGTGAGATGAAGAATGGGCTTTTGTGCACCATAGTCCCCATTGTCATGTCAGTGGTGGTTGTGGGCTGTTGCATGCCCCCACCCTGTTGTCAGAGCCACTGTGGGGTAGCTATTTGCAACCGTATGTATGTACTTACCTTGTCATTGATAGTTATTGTCATTGTGCCAGGTATGCCACTGTGGCACTCTGGTCCTCATCATTATTGTCATGGTTGGACAGCAGGCAGGTTGTTGCAGCATCCACACCCTCCTTGTTGTGGTCATGGTGGTGGTAGTGTTGCTGATAGGCCGCTGTGTGTGTCATCCAAGCTGTGGGATCTATATGAAAAAGGAATGGCCCAGTCATGTGACACATGCCTAGTATGACTTTGAGCTGGCTACAGCAGCTAATGGAGCCAAGCCAAGCCGATATATACCTAAAGCTGAGTTGTTAGGAACTAAGTCATGGGTGTAGCTACGACTTGCCGTGACTTGCTGAGCTGAGCCGAGTCACAGCAACACTAGTGCTAAGGGTAGACAGAGCATGGACATGGTGGAGTATGTAGAGCTCCATACTTGTGGCATGTTGTGCTAGTAACGTCAGGGAGGACAGAGTACTACAAAGGGATAGCAGAGTGCAACAACAGGGAAGGAGACAGAGACAAGGATTGGACAGTTGCCAGCAATGACAACCAATCATAAGGTACAGAGTGGAGAAGGAGTGAAAGAGTGGAACAAGAGATTGGGACATTGGATGAAGCAGAGGAAGGTGGACGTGTTGCCTGAAGGCAAAGGAGGGTGGCAGATAGGGGCAGATGTGGTTGGGTGAGAGAGCAAAGGCATGGGGCATGACAGTTTGACAGATCATTCATCCAAGAGCCACATCTGTTCAAAGGTTGATTCATATGCTGAAGGACTCATGTTTCATTTGTAAACCATTTCCTGCAGTTGGGACAGCATGATATTTTCTATGCTTGACAAAGTCTCTTCAAAGGCAGCATGGAAAGGCTGAGGAAAAAAACTATGTGTAAATATTATGTATTTTTTCCACTGAATGCCTTGGCCTTGTCCATCATCACCTTATCCCCATAACAAGTTCCTCCACCATTTCCCATGGCCTTCATTCTTCACACCTGCCCCTTTGTGCCCTGCTTACCACACATCCTCCTGACTACCTTTCTCCCTTATCTGAGTTGCCACCAACAATTGACCAGGCATTACTTGGTGATGCCACTCCAGATCCACTACCATGGTTACCATTGCCTACCACCCTTGACCTACTCTCCCCAAAATGAGAGGAGGAGGACCAATATATTGAGAAAGCTGCCAACTTGCCATCTAGTATGGAATATGAACCTGTAAGTACTAATTTTGCACCTGGACTCACACTTACAAGAGTCTAGCCAAACATGCATGCACTATCAATAATTTCGCCCCCAGACAATTTGGCAGAGGCTCATTCACTTCTGGCAACAGCAATTAGCAACTGCAAAATACAATACATTGAAGAATCTCTTGCTGATCAACTTGTTCATCATGATACATTACAACTGCAACACAGCAATTTGCAGCTGAAGAAGGCAAGGTTGAAGGTCACCACTGTGGAGCTGCATGTTGGGTAGTACTTATAGTCCTGATGTCAGAATTATATAGTACCACACATCATACTTTTTAGTTGTTGTACTGCTACAATTTTTTGTTCCCATGATTGATTGTATGAAGCTGATTAATGTGAGCTGTCAGTACTTTGCATCTCATGCCAAGCACACAAGACAGGGTGTCATTTAAGTCACATATATATCTGTCTTCTCTAGGTTGACTATAGATACTTGCAAGTGCTTAGCAGGCTATTTAAGAGCCTGTGGAATGTTGTGGAGAGTCCAAGCATGCCTGTACAGGCTATGCAGATCTGTGCTACAGGTGTGTGAACTGTATGGTCTGTAGCTGAAAAAGGTTGTTTTGCTGATGCATGGTAATCATTGGGGTGCTTCAAGATCCACTCAACCAGCAGGAATATGTGTCCACCCTCCCAAACAATATATGGTCTGGAGGGTTTTTTGGGTGGTGCTGCTGAGGTAGATGGGCCAGGCTTTGCAGGCATTGTTGTGGTTATTGCCTTACCTTGACCTTGTTGTTTCCTGGGAGCCTGAGGGAGAGGAGGGCCAGCTCCTTGCATGCTAGAAGTCTTGTGGGATCCTTGACCACTTGCAGACATTGATATTGATCCAATCAGTGCATTGGTCAGAGCACAAAGCCTTGCAAAGCAATGAAGGAAGCAGGAAGCAGGCATAGTTTTTTCAGACTCCAACAGGCTTATTCCCAATCACAATATGTTTTGCATGCAGTGTATAGCCCCAACATAATCTGATAAATTCCCAACAAATGTCTGATAATAACCTACTTGAACACTGCTATTATGTATCTTGATGTGACAAGTACACTTGATCTAAAGGTGGAAACACTGTGCCTGCTGGAAAGTTGAACTCCTTGGAGTTACCACACATGCCTTGGGTAGACATCAGCATGGATTTTATCACAGATTTGCCCCTATCTAAAGAGTTTGATGCAATCCTAGTGGTTGTTGATTGATTCTCAAAGGAGGTCAAATTCATTCCCTGTAACAAAGCTATTTTGGCCTTAGAAACAGCCAAACTTTATTTGTTTCATGTATGAAAGGATCACAGCTTGCCAAGATCCATTATCAGCAATTGTAGACCTCAATTCAGATTGCAAGTTATGAAAGATCTATGTGCCTGATTAGGCATTAAGCCAAAACTGTCCACCTCATTTCACCCACAGACCAATGGTCAGATAGAGAGGATTAACTGGGAGTTAGGCTGGTATCTATAACTTTATGTTTCAGAAAATGAAGCAGATTGGACTGAATGGTTGCCCCTAGCACAATTCACTCACAACAACAAAGAGCAGAGCTCAACCAAATTTTCACCTTTTTCTATCACCTGCTCTTATGCACCTCATATGGAAGTTGAACCTCAGGCCTCTTCCTTGAAAGCCCCTTCAGCCAATGATATGGTGGATTGGCTCACCAGAGTTTACAACAACCTTCGTTCAGCTCAGGACCAGATGAGAAAGTATACAGATCAGAAGTGATCTGATGCCTCTGCTTATGCAATAGGCAATTACATATGGCTATCTACCAAGAATTTGAAATTACCTCAGAAAGCATGAAAACTTACTGAACACTGGATCAGACCTTATGAAGTCATAGAGCTTATGGGTTCCAACATGGTTAAGCTGTGCTTACCATCTTCTATAAGGATTCATCCTATTATTAATGTTTTACAACTTAAGCAATATTGGAAAAGACTACCCAGGCAGACTACATCTCATCCTGGTCCTGCTCTCATCACCAAAGATAGGGATGTGGAGTATGAAGTTGAATATATCATTGAGTCATGGTGGAAGGGCCACTACTTGGAGTATTTGGTACACTGGACCAGTTACAACAACTCAGAATGCACCTGGGAGCC
This sequence comes from Heimioporus aff. retisporus, assembly GCA_038094615.1. Taxonomy (NCBI): domain Eukaryota; kingdom Fungi; phylum Basidiomycota; class Agaricomycetes; order Boletales; family Boletaceae; genus Heimioporus; species Heimioporus aff. retisporus. The sequence goes on along the minus strand of JBBPUI010000009.1, from coordinate 1,410 downwards.
AGCCAGCAACCTCACTCATGCCAAAGGGGCAATCAACAAGTTTTATTCTTCACACCACTCTGCACCACAGAAGCTGTGGATGGGTTACATGGATTTTTGTGGACTTTTCTCCCCTTATGAGAACATCATGGAACCTTCTTGGATCCCCTTTGATTGCCTGGAAGTTGATCTTTAGGAAGGGGGTAGTGTTATGGATGTACATTTTTTGCTTTCTTTATGGTCCTTTTCTTTTCTTTTTCCATTCTCAGCCCCTGACAGGGTGTACATGTCAGCAATGGCTGACATTTAAGCATATGTTTATCATTCACTTACAGGCATATAGATCCATTTGATCCTTCACTTCTTCATGGACTCACAGACTATGCTTTCACCTTTTGATTTACCTCATGGACATCACATATGTCATGATTGGCCTCACCTCACACCTAGGGCATGTTGGCCCCTATGATCATTTATCTTTAGATCTGCCATACCATGCACCTACAGTATGTCCTCCTCATGATCTACGCATGTATGGCTATGCTGCCACATCCTCACTGGATGTCCATGGACACTTTATCTATGATCTGTACAATACATGGACAAACATGTACATTAGTATATAAACCAATAGACCCCCAAGGAACTCCTCAGTTGAGTTCTCTTGGTTCTCCCCTCAGAGTTCCAGGCAAGATAGACACATTCCATCTCTTTTCTTTCTTTCTGAGTACCTGCAATTTGTGTGCTCACACTTGTTATCTCATTTCTCACACTTTTGCCTATGACTGCACTCAACTATGGCTTTGAGTGTTTCATGCCCCCTCAACATTTGCCCATTGACTGTTGCTCCATTGGCAATATCCATTCAATTCACTGTGAGTTCTTCCTTACATTGTCTGGACCATCTACCTAATTGCTTTATTGTTATTGCTCATCAGCCATTGCTCTATCCAAAATACCTGCTACCCAATATACTGTAAGTTCATACTTACCTTGTATATCCATCAACCCATTGTTCTGTTTTTCCAGTATACATCTTTGGAGCCTGCCTTCCACCCTGCTGCCATGTTGGTTTAAACCTTAAATCCCCCTCAGCTACACATGTGAGCTCCATATGTATTTATCTCTTTTCATAACAGATCTTTTTATCACTGGTATATTCACAACTGCATGTTGTCAGCTTGCTGGAGTGTAGACTTCATGGTTACACATCAGCAATAGTATAATTGGCTAGGACTTTGTGTTCAATTGGCCATTTGTGTTACGATTCGCCCCTATTCTTTTCTCTACACTTGTCATCATCGGCTTAACCCGATGCTTCCACTTCGATAGAGTGCTCTAGAACATACAACGTGTTTGTCACACACCCTTATCTTTGTTATCTTTATTTCTCTTTCTTTTTGAACTTTCTTCGCTTAGTCATGGTTGTTC